>JACGTJ010002690.1:0-22198 GCA_014858695.1 Chrysomya rufifacies | reverse complement strand
TTATATGAATAACCTAAAACTGTTCATGTCTTTGTTAAGCGATAAGATACAGCTAAAATATGTGATCCCCAAAATTCCTTTCAAAATTAGATTTTTATATGAAAACATAAAACTGTTCATATGTTTGTTAAATAAATAGTTACAGCAAAAACAACTAAAATCTATGATGACCCGGATGATTTCCTCGCAAAATTGCTCATAAAACAAAAATCTTTGACTTTCCCAAAATGCGAATTCCAATCCAAAATTTAATTATTTTAATTTTAAAACATAAAATTGCTTAAATCTGCGATCACTCAAATAGGCATCCAAAATTCGATTTGTATATGGAAACTATAAAATTTGTTATATGAAGAGATATAGAAGCACCTTTATAACTTTGTTAAATAAATAGTAACAACAAAAGCAAGTAAAATCTGTGATCACCCGAATTTCTGTCCATTTTTCTTATGAAAACATAAAACTCTTATTTTTTTGTTAATTGAAGAAATCCAGCAAAAACAACTAAAGTCTATGAACCCTCATATTTGCATCCGAAATTCAATTTTTATATAAAAGTGCCAAACTGATCATATGTTTGTTAAATAAGAATTGGTTTACAAATTCAAAATGAAAAGATATTTTTTGTAATAAAAAAAAACTTTAAATTGTTCATGCTTTAGTAAGACATTTATAATATAAAAAGTTGACAATCAATCTTAACAGAAATATTTGTTGACTAACTCTATATTTAAAACCGAATTGTTTATTTTCAAATTAACAATAACTTTAGACAATATTGCTCTATATCTTTATAAATCTACATAGGTAATTAAACACAATTACCATAATAGATAGCAATTTTTTTTAAGTAAATATTTTCCTAATAACAATGAACATTTAAATTAACAATTAAACATTTGTATTATCATTAATGTCTCACTTTATCAGCAAAAACAACAAATATAACGATTCAATACCAAAAAAATATGAACATATTTTGAAAGCAAATATTTGTGTAGTTGAAAATAAAAATTATAAATAAATTGTTTTTTTTACAACAATAAAGGAAATCTGTTTTCGTGTTGAAATCTATTTTGTTTAAAGTTTGAAATTTTTATTTATATAAAACTAACGTACCTGGTAGCACTTCCTAAACTATTAGAACCCGTACCGGCTAATTTAGGTCTTTGAATATTTTCATTTAATATACGCTCAATACGTTCAATTTCCTCTTGTGAGGGTCCTTCAGCTTTATTAGATGCTTCATCTCGTGGTTTAACCACATAACCACCTTGGGTGGCTTTATAAAGATTTAAACTTTGTGAAGGGTCAATGGAACTATAAATGAAAGTTTTTATTGATGTTGATCAATGGTTTTTGGAACCTAATATAGCTTTTATAAATGTTTAATCATACCTGACACGACCGGGAGCCGAATTACTTTTGGCCGAATTCGATGGACTTGGTTTGGAATAAACCGACGTGGAACTATTACCCAATGAATGAGACATACGATTTATGGAACCGCCAACAGCTGCTGTCGTGACAGGGCGTGTCTTATTGCCGGATATTTGACTTAATGATGTGCCTGAAGCTGAGACAATTGTATTGTTCGAAGCATGCACAGACGAGCAGGTCGAGGAAACGTTACCGCCTAAGGCACTAATACTACTAAAACCACTATGTGACATGGCCATATTTGCCGATGTTGTAATGCTGCTACTGCCATCAAGACTGCAACGCGCCATACGGGCACTTTGCAAACAACTAGTTTCATTCCAACTTTTTTCAATTTCCTTAACCAAATCATCGCTTAATTTTTGCTGAACGTCGCGTACGCTTTTAACGGATTTTGTATCACTATCGGTATCTGTATCGGGGGCGGGCAAACGCATGCCTTCATTCATATAAAATTGTTCAGATGAACTAGTTGAACCCTTTTTCGAATCTTTTTTCTTACGCCTTGGTGGAGCAATCGGTCCACTTGATGTTATGGAATCTGTTGTCTTTGAGTGGGCTAATTTTGTGCTGGCTATAACATCGGGTTCCTGTAAAGCAACTTGATTTTCAAATGACACTTGATTTACATTATTAATACCACCAACCGCTATTGTAGCTTGTGGTAATGATTTAATGCTATGATTTGTTTCCGATAGACTAGGTGGTACACTCGATGATTTTATTTGATTGATGACAAAAGCATTGCTCGATCCAGCTAAACCAATTGAAGATGTAGATAACTGTGCTTGTTGTAAATATTGCTGTTGTTGCAACTGTAATTGCTGTTGGAATTGTTGTTGTTGCTGCTGCTGTTGTTGCTGTTGTAATAGCTGCTGTTGTTGTTGCTGCTGTTGACTACTACTTGCGGTATTAGCAAAATACTCACGATCAATACTCATTGCTGAGGGATCAATACTACCGGCCAATATACGACCTACACGTCCCAAAGATGTTATACTTTGTACACTCATAGTATCATTTTCCACCACCTTGAAAGGATGTGTTGGTCGTGCAAATACACCATCTGTGGAGCTATTCTGTTGTTTATCAACATTTAAAAGTAAACGAAAATAAATATAAATATAATTTAAAGAATGTTATAAATTAAAAAGTGTGTATGACTGGCAATAAAAATTATACCTGAGAATCAGGTGTTAATGTATTTCCTGGATTTTCATCATCATCATTTTGCATGCCCTGACGCAATTCTCGAAAACGATCTCTTATATCTCTAGTAGTATTACTCTAAAGTAATTTTTTTATATCGGATTCATGATATGATGAACATTTTATAATTGAAATTGAAATTTATCGAATTGACATTGAATGAGGTGTGGTTGTTGTGATGATGATGTAGTTATAGTTGAGATAGTGGTGGTATATTATGTAGGATAGACAGTCACATATATGGTTCACATGAAAATAGAAAATTAACAATAAAAATTAACAAAACAATAAACATAAAAGTATTATTTAAATAAAAAATAAACATAATTTTAATAATATGAGACATAGGAAAAAAACGATCGATATATTCATATTTTTAAATTATGAAAAATGATTTCTTTTTGAAATTTAAGGAATATTATCTCTAACTCTGTTTTTTATACAAATAATAAAGATCCAAAACGAAAGTTACATTTGTTTCTAGGCGTAAGGCCAATAGAAAGATTTTTGCTATTAGGTAGGGTTTAATATTTCTTATCAAATAATCAAATTTAAGCATATTTAAACTATAACTTTATTAAGAAACTACTAGAGAATTCAATTTATTGGGTTGGGTTATAATTTAATTTTTTACTAGCAAATTTTTAAAATTTGTATTTAATATTTAAAATGGTTTCACTGCCGCATAATAAAAGTAGATACAGATACAGATACTAGATACATTTAAAAATGATTTAGAAAAAAAAACATATTTTATATTTTCGCAGAGGCTACATAAATTTATATCAATAAAAATGTAATTGCAATAACAACAATCAAATTTTGAAAATTTTATAGTACAGTTATTACAAAAGTTCTAGCTTCACGATCCTCTTTGAAATTAATATAGGTTCTACAACCAAAACATGAACGATATTTTAGTCCTAAATATACGTTTCAAAATAATATAATAAAATTTATTTAATATTCAATCAAGTATCAATTTAATAACCATTTCTATTATTACTTTTAAATAATTAGAAAGAAATTTCAATATGACACAAGTTCATGGAGAAAGTAGGTATTAAAACTTTACTTTGGGCTTTCTTTGGACACTTGCCATAATTTCATAAAAATTTTCTGTAATATCTATTTTTATAGATTTAAAATCTAAAGATAATAATTATTTAAAAATGCCTAAATTATCTCATTACAACTTGTCATTGTTAAAGTTACATTACCTTGTCAAATTAATTTACTTTAACTTTTTTATCAATAATCATAGTTATAGCATTAAGTTTTACCATTTTTGCTAACTTAACATTTTCTTTCATCGTTGTAGATGAAAAAGCAACTACGATAATATGCAAATAAATATATATTGTATATCTATATGTAATACGTAGTATATAGTTATGGCCTTGGTTCGCCGACTATATTATTTGTTTGTACACTCACTTATACTACATATCAAATTATTTTTAATTGCATATGTATAATTTTTTTTATTGTCTCTAACAAAAATAGAAAAAAAAACAAACAAAAAAGTTACTTACAGTGACCTGCACTGGTTTTGGTTCAACAAAAATATCGGATTTAGTACCACGAGCACTTAAACTGCTGCTTGGACTGCTTGTAGCAGGGGTTACTGTTCCTATGGGTGTGGCATCACTATCGGATGAGGCCTGTAGCCTTATAGCAGGTTCGGGAAATATAAATTCTTGTGGTATCTGTGATGCACTAACCAACGATTTGCGGCTAATATAAAAAATATTTCACAATTTAACACAGCATTTTTATTTTTACTATATTTACCTTAATGTCGACAATCGATTTGGTGTTGAATCTTCTGCATCAAAAAATTCTTCCGAACTATCGGAATCTGTTTCTGGTTTATTCATTTTTTATATTGTTTGTTATTTGCCTTTGCATATATATATTTTTTTCTTTTTAATTTTGAGGCTTAATTACAATTATTAATCAGACACCACCAACATTTGCAAAAAAAAAAAATTAAGTTGTTTTTTTGTTTTGTAATTCTGAAATAAAATGCTTCTTCTAGCAAGATATTTTATATGCTTTGTATTTATGTTTATTATCAATAATGTTTACTTCATTGTGTTATATTTTTTACATTAATTTAGTAGAGTAAAATATTCTCATTCTAAATTTAAAAAAAAAAAATAAAATTTATAAATGAAATAATAATTTTTTTAACTTTTTGCACAGTAAAATAAACGTCATACTAAAACGAAAGGAAAATTAATAATTATGCTTCTTCTTATCTTGTCTAAAAAAATTAACAAGTCAAAGAATTGATAACATGTCATTTGAATGAAATGTCAGACGGGTTTAGAATATTATGAAAAGTAAAAACCGTAAACGTTTGATTCTAATGAACGAATGATAATCAATTTATGAGTTATTTCCCAAAAATTTGGCAGTCTTGGAACTAATTAAAATTTTCAAACCAATTAAAAAATGAAATTTCTCTAAAAAAAAAATAATATTATTTGAATTAATTTTTTTCTATGAATATACAAAAGTATTTTCGAGATACTAAAAACGTTAAAACCAACAGTCAAAATCCTTTATAGTATTCTACACCTTCTGTTTTTTGGGAAACTTTGGAAATTTTATTCTATAACATCAATTAGTTGAAAACCGAATTATACTCAAAATCTTTATAATTGTTAGGAAAAATTTGAGAAAAAATAACAATTTTTCCGTTTTTAAATTAATATTCCAAAAGATTTAATTATTGTAGAAATTAATAAATGAACAATAAACATATTTTCTCATCGTTTTTATTTATAAGATATTATCTTATAATAAGTATGCATTTTAAATTAAAACTCAATGAAATCAAGTCAATTATAATCAAACAAATATTTAAATTAGTAATTACCCAAATTAAAAAAAAAATAAAAATAATAATTGTGGCAAAAAAAATTAAAAATATAAACTTTTTATAAAATTAGCAACATTAAATATTTTCTACTCCCACCAAACAGGGCTTCCATGTCAGTCCAAGGCTTGAGCCCCATCACCATGTCCGCGTTCACTCTGTTCTTCCTCATCATCGTCATCGATACCCTGAAGCAAACGTGATATAACATCACCGAACATACCAAAACGACCATCAGACGGCGACGCCGGGGCATTGGCACCAAAATGTTGAACACTGATTTTGGTTAAATATTTTTCAAAGGCGGCATCGCGATCCAATTCCGGTTTATAAAGAGTACACAATGATCGAAAAGCTTCCAAGTTTTTAGTGTCCATAAGACGAAACAAGAAATGTATAAAATTTAATAGTGGCTGTTTAAAGGGAGCTTCTTTACGATTGATTTTGGGATGATAACGAGTATAGGTGGTAAAAGTGTCTTCTGCTGTTTTACGATCATTAACACTGATTTGCTGCAAAACTGCCTGTACTATGAAGAGATCTACTTCACTGCTATAGCCTTTCATTTCATTGATTTTTATTAAAATACGACCACAGAGATTGCCATCGCGACATAACATGTAATAGCGTCTAGCTAATTCAGTATTGCCTTCGGCCCAATACACTTGAGCAAGTATTTTATATAAAGCTGGATCACCAGGATAATTGCCAGATATGTCAGAACTCCATTTAATGGCACGATTCTGAATAGAAATGAAGATATGTTAGAACAAGTAAATAAATCAGATTTGTTAAACAAAACTTACTATTATAGTCTCTCGTTCTACAGTTGTGGCACTTAATCTTGTTATCAAGTTACCAATACGCTCTATCCACAGATCACCATCTTTACAATTGCCCCTCTTCTCTAGCGTATCTAAAATTAATAAACCCAAATCCGCAGCACTTGTTTCTTGTTGCTTAGCAATCAATTGCATTGATCCTTTGTAAAGTAATTCCAAACAGTCATCGTATTTTTGTTGAGCTGTGTAACGAAAGTACAATGTACGATACATTTGATGGGCTTCATAAAAATTGCCCGCCTCAATGGAACTATCTAACTTGGCCAAGACCCGACTTACACCGCGCTGACCTCTTTCCATTCCCGTCGTTGATGTCTCAGATGCAGTCATCATATTTGTTTAGATTTTAAACAATAATTGACACTTTCCTATTCGTGTTCTTAAATAATTGCAATGTTATTCTTATATTTTAAGTTAGACCGTAAGAATTTATGCGATTTTTTTTATAAATTTTCTCAATAAAAAATTATTCTGCAATACGTATTTTAATGTCGAATAAAATAAAATGCTTCTTCATTTAAGAAGTCCACATGAAATTCACTTGAATTTGATAGCGTAAAATGTCATTAGAAAATAGTGATGCCAGATAAACTTAAAATTGAATGCAAATTATGTTCTTCATCGAGAGAGATTTTAGAAGATTAATGTTCATAAAATTTCGGTATATTTCTGTCAAAATTTTCTATGGAGATAAAAAATATAATGGAAATAGTATATGTAGACTCTTCACGATAATTTATTGTGTTTTATTAAGGACTCCACACAATAAAATATGAAATATATTTTCATATCAGAGAACGAAAAATTAACTCTCTAGCCCATTTTTTATGTAGTTACAAAATTTATATTGTATTAGTTCTATAATTAATTTATTATGGCTCTAGTGCAATATGTTGTTGGCATTGCTCACTAAATCTTTTGCCCTGGCAATGTTAAAAATTCTTTATCTGATGCCTTCAAAACTCCCGGCGGTAGATAATTTAGTAATTCCTTTGGTACTGAAATAAGCATACGTAAACGTTCCTCTTCAATAAGACGATCCCTATTAAATAAAAAATATAACCATTTAAGAAATATCACAAATAACAAACACATTGTATATATAACCCACTTCTCTTTTTCGCCACTAAGCATTTTTTCAAAATCTGTTATTCTTTTAGCCATTTCATTCGCTTTTTGTATTCTTCGCTGTTCGATCATTTCCCTAAGGGCTTTATTATGTTCCAACTTTTTGCGCCGTCGTTTTTCATCTGAAAGTTGATCTAATTTATGGAGTTCTGCTAATTGACGTAAACGTTCTGCTCGGAATTTCTCCTCCTCTTCTTTATATTGTTTTTCCTTTTGTAGCTGTACTTGCTGACGATATTGTTCCAATTCAATTTTAATTTGTTCACGATCCCTAACTTGTTTCATTAGGTGCTCTCGATAGCGTTCGTCTTCTTTCGCTTTACGTTCTTCAACGAATAAAGATAGCAATAGATTTTCTCGTTTTTCTTTTTCTGTATGTAATCTGAATAATTGTTGCCCTATTTGTTCACTGAACATTTCCTTTTCTTTTTGAATTAGTCTTCTTTTCTCTTCATTTTGGGCTTTTAAATGATCGCATTTATTTTGATAAGCCAAGTTACGCTCGATATCATATTCATTTCTTTCCTTTTCCAATTGGCGCTGAAGTTCTCTATTGCGATATGATTCTTCCATTTCCTTTCTAAATCTTGCACGCATCAACTCAATTTCTTGGCGTTCCGCTATATCTTCTTCTTTTAGACGTTTTAGTAGTTTATCAATTTGTTCTTTATCCTTTAAAGCTTCTTCAAATTCCACACGGCGTTTTTGTTGCAAATCATTTATTTGGCTTTTTAACATATTACGGAATGCCGTCTTTTTGTGTTTTTCTTCCTCCTCCTGCTCCAGGATTTTTTTACGCACATTTTCATATTCTGCAGCAAATTTTGCGTTTTCTTCTTCGCGTATTCTTGTTTCCTCCTGCTTTTGCTGCAATAAATTTTTCTGTTGCTCCCTTAATTGTTTGGACACTAAAGCCGTTTGTAGTTGTTTTTCCAATTGGCGTAATTCATGACAATTAGCACGCAGCTGCTGTCGACGTTTTTGTTCCGCTGTTTCTTTAAGCTTGCAATCTCTCAGTTCTTTACAGATGTCCTTCGTTTCATCCAGAAATTTAATTCTTGGGTTTGCTATAGTTGCCAATTTTTCGTCCTCTTTTAATTTATCAATTTTTGTGTGCTCATCTTTCACTAACTTTATAAAATATGTATTACATTTGTCATTTTGTTTCCGCATTTCTTTATTAATATCACAATAACGATTGGAATACATTTTGATGATCGAAATTTTATAAAAGAAGTTGTTTTATTTTCGTAACTTTAGTAACAAAATATAAAATGTTAAAATAAAACATTCAAAATCGCACCTTGCTAAATCCATAATAGATTGATAACATGTTACATTTATTTACCCTAGTTAAATCCAAAATAGATTGATAACACATAACATTTATTTAACGGGGTGATACAAATTGCAATAGTTCTGACAACTCTCTGCTTTAAGTTAATATCTTTTTATTTTTTTATTAAAGTTTGATAGATTTATATCAAGATTATTACGGTAAATTATTATTGACGTAAAAACAAAAAATAATGAACTATAGAAAAATAATAATCTACTGGATTTGCGAAGCCGATGTTGTGCTTACTTAAGAATATTATTTATTATTTATATTTTCCGCATTCTCTCCTGACAGTTTTGAAGTGAATAAAGCATAAAATTTGTGTCATTAATACGGAATAGACTAATTATTTAGAATTTGACTTATAGAATGGTTGCGGTTGGATTTTTACCATTCCCGGGAAATCTGACAGTTTTTATACTTGTTTAATATCTTTATTTAACGTTTACTTACAATAGTTTTTAGCTCTGAAACTATAATAATGTTTCTTTTTTATTTAAAAACATTCTAAATATAAAAAATCTATTATTTTTCCGAAACACATTTTTAAATCTTTCTGTAACAAATCGAAAAATGACTCTGGCAGCATTTTTTTTCTTTAAGAATAAGTGTCCAAAAGAGAATTTGCGCTAAACCTATACCAAAATAAAATATAATTATCAGCTGAATAACATATTTTTTTTACTCTGAGAACATTGACATCTATTTATCTCGTCAAATTTTTATAAAAAATTAAAAGTAATTAACAAAATATTATGAATATTGAAGAAAATAATAGCAATATCACACTTTGTATTAATAAAAAAATAAATGATGATGCTAAAAATAAGCATACAACTGTAGAGAATAGTAATTCAAATACTAGTGCAGCAACTGCGTCGGGAACAATGCTCAATGAATTTCCATCCTCAAAATGGATAAAACTTAATGTAGGTGGTAAGGTGTTTCTTACAACCATATGGACTTTGGTAAGTAAAGAACCAGAGAGTATGTTGGCACGAATGTTTTCCCAAGATGGAGCTATGCTACCCAGTGATCAAGACGAACAGGGAGCATATCTAATTGATCGTAGTCCACATTATTTTGAACCAATTATAAACTACTTAAGACATGGTCAATTAATAGTTGATCAAAATATAAGTTTGGAAGGTGTTCTGGAAGAAGCTAAATTTTTCGGTCTTGAATCATTGGTTAGTCAATTAGAACCACAAATATTACAACAGAATCAGTCAATGGATAATGTACCATTGACACGCAGGGATGTTATTAAGGCTTTAATACAGACTTCGCATATGACCGAGATACGTTTTCAGGGTGTAAATTTAGCTGGTGCTGATTTAAGAAAGCTGGACTTTCGTAATATAAATTTTAAGGTTTGTTTATATTTTTATAAGATAAATTTATTCATTTGTGAATAAAATTGTCTTTCAAAGCATTGTTAAGAATATCATTAAAAATGTTTTTTTAAAAACCTTATTGTTTTCTTTTATTTTAGTATGCTAACATGCAACGTTGTAATTTATCCCTTGCCAATCTATCATATTGCTGTTTGGAACGCACCGATTTAGCGTTTGCAAATTTAGAATGTGCACAATTGGTTTCAGTTAAGGGTCTGTGCGCCAATATGGAAGGAGCCAATTTAAGAGGTTGTAACTTTGAGGATCCTTCTGGCTTACGTACAAACCTTGAGGGTGTTAATCTTAAAGGAGCTTGTTTAGAAAGTTCTAATATGGCTGGTGTTAATCTTCGAGTGGCTAATTTAAAAAATGCCAATATGAAAAATTGTAATTTGAGAGCTGCTGTCTTGGCAGGTGCAGATTTAGAACGTTGCAATTTATCGGGCAGTGATTTACAGGAGGCCAATTTGAGAGGAGCAAATCTTAAAGATGCTGAACTTACTCTAATGGTAACTCCTTTACATATGGCTCAAGCCATACGTTAAAATCTGAGACATCAAACAATGACTTGAAAAGTTTGTTTGATGATTTATTTCTGTGATGTGTGTTTCTTTTATATACTTTGTACAAGAAATGTAGTTGTAATGTTTCTTTATTTTCCTTATTGTATATTTTTTTTCTTTATATTCTATAATTCCATAAATGTAACTTCCGTCTTTTGTAAGAATTTTATACATATTCCTGATTTAGAATAAAAACACTTAAAATTTATGTAAAAAAGCCAAAGAAATGTCAGATATATCTCTCTAAACATGAAAGATGAAAAAAAACTAATTTCAGCGAATAAGAAATCAGCCAAAATTAAATTAGTATTTACAAATCTCAAAAGCAATTTTTTTGTGAAATGTAAATTCTGCATATTTTTTTTTTTATAAAACATTAAAATTTATAATGTTACTCTCATTTTTTTTTAATTTAAAATATTTAATATAAACAAAAATCCAATTATTTTTCTCAAATATTTAATCAATAAAAACCTAATTCCTAATATGTTTATTTATTATCAAACTTGCTTTTAAGTTTTAAAGGTGATAATTAAGAAATATAATACTAAATTTATAAAAAAAAAAATAAAAAACTTTTGTAACACTAAATGTTTTAATTTGTGTAATAAAAATAAATAATAAAATATTCATTTATATAATCGTTTATTTAGCCAAGCGTTTTCTTTAAGTCATTTCTTAAAAAAAAACGAACATAAAAACATTAAACAATAATTTAATTGTGACCTTAAGTTATCATTTTTTAATACAAAAGCAAATATCTGGTTATAAATATGTAAGTTTTTTTCCTCCAAATAATTTAAGTATTTCTCTATAATTTTTTCTTCAAATTTAACTACTGCCACTAAATTTCAAAGGACGTATTTTCATGAATTCTTGCAAGATTTCGTCGGTAACTAACTTACGAGCGGCTTGATGTTTTTCCACAATTGGAGTAACAGTCTATAAGAGATAAGATTGTAAAATGTTTAATAATTTTCTTTCCTTTTATTTTCTGTTATTTTAAACTTACCTCTATAGCAATTTTCTTAATTTCACCCGTTAACAATTCACCCTTACTATAGGCCAAACGTATTCTTTCCAATTCCGAATCATCTTCCAAAAAGAATTTCAATAGCTGATAGGCTACATCAACATCTGGATTACCACCTAAAGCACGATGTTCTTCAACAGTAGCACGTCCACCAGAGAAGGCATATTTATTAATTTTATTTTTAATTTGTTTAGGTGTATCCGTTAAAAATACTGCAGAATTTTGTTCACTTGCAGACATTTTCGATTTAGCACCCTGTAGAGCTGGGAAAAATGTTGAATGTATAAGAGCACATTTAGGAAAACCTAAACGTGGTGCCACATCACGACACATTCGGAAATAGGGATCTTGATCGATAGCACATGGTACTAAACAAGGTACCTTACTTTTGCCAAAAATGAATGGAAATGTACTGGAAAGAGCGGGAGCTGCTTGCACAGCAGGAAAACCAATTTTACCAATAGCATCTGAATCGCCAAAACCAAAGATACCCTTAATCTGATTGAATGTTACACATTTTTCTATGCGTATTACATTTTGATACATGGCAGGGCATTGTCTGAAAAAAATTTAAATAAGATGTTAAAAAAAGTATTAGGAAGAGTATTACTTTAGATTCGCATTAATATAAGTTAAATTTTTAGGTCAAATTTAATTTTATAATATAAAATTGAAAAAAAAATTGTGTATTTTTATTTAAAACACGCAATTTTACAACCAAATTCACATTCACGTTTAATAGTAAAGAGCCGATTAAAACATTATTTTATTATTTATACAGGAGACTCTAATAAATTGTATATCGAATCCATTTCCCTGTAGAAAAAGAATCGATAGGTTAAGCTCATGCTGTTAATTAAATAACAATCAATCTTTTAAAAGTGAATTCGCGTAGTTCAGAAACTGCATTTCAATAGACGTAGAAATAGAGTTTGTTAGTTCGGTACAGTTTGATTTGATGTTAGAATTTACAAAACAATTTGTAATACAAATATTTTTAATTAAGTCAAAAAATGGGTATTTTTGAATTAGGATTCATCGACTTGGACTAATCGACTTTTAAGTCCAAAAGGTGCAAGTCTATTTTTGTCTATTTGTTGCCTAATAACATGTTATCATTCTACCAGATTTAGTTAGATTAACATTGGCGAATATGATGAAATTATAGACAAAATTATTTAAAACGAATTTCTTATATTCACTCAAAATTTTTATATTTATGATTTAATTTCATCTTAAAAATAAAAATTTTTTCATAATCGATTTAATACTCTATTTAAAAATATATATATATTTTTATGTGGTATAAATCTATTCCACTTATAAAGTATCATAAATCTTAAAAGTCAAAAAAAAAAAAAAATCAGAATTTCCGGCAAGAAAAAAAATGTCATGTGTGAATCATGCCCTTTATCTTAAACAAAACTTAAAAAAAAATGCAAAGAAAGCTTTTTTTGTATTTTCCTAATTCCCCTATTTTCATTTAATTTTACTATAATTGTTTTATTTTAATAGAAGATTAAATTTAAATTAACTACTTACCCTATAAATGTTAAATTATTAAAAATGAATGTTTTCTCTACATCAAAGCCCATAGCTATAATATCTTTAGCATTTTCATGAGCCATTTTTATAGCATTTTCAATTTTCAAATCTTTCCAAACAGTCTTTTCATCATCTGACATCTGTATAACCAAAGGAACATCAAATGTTTCTTGCAAATATCTAAAAATCGGTTTAGATAATAATTATTAAAAAAAAAATTGTATTTAATAAACAGCAGACTTGCCTGGTCATAATGAACGGTATCAAATGACCTAAATGCAAAGATTCTGAACTGGGACCACGACCGGTATATAAATAAAATGGTTTGCCTTGTTCCTTCAACGTTAAAATAGTATTAAGTTCACGATGTGAAAAGAATATACCACGCCTTATCAAATGATGAGCTGGTTTACCACTTATCCTTTCAATACGAGCTATTAACTCATCATCAATGCGTGTGGAACCGAAGCGTTCTTGAAATTTAAACAGAAAATCAATATTAAGTCAATAAGCCAACAATGTGAGAAATTATTAATTAACCTACTTATTAGTTTATCATAATCAATTCCAGCACTACTGGAACTTGATACAGTCCATGGATCGACAACATCATTTTGTTCATCGTTTACCGTAACCTCTACACCAGTTGCGGTCTCTTCGATTTCATTGGAATTAAGTGTTAAGGCTTCAACGCCTTCAGTAACAGCAACTTGATTATCACTCATGTCACACTTTCGTAAAGTTTATCAAAACCAAAACTCCTTTGGAAATAATTTTACTGTAAATTTCTTTTCAAATAAATAGACTGCGATGCAAAACGTGTGGTTCCCTAAAAAAAAATACCACCACGACACGACCACAGTATTTCTATAATATAAATATACTTTGAATATGACAAATGATGATGACATATTGTTTGGCTTTTGAAATTGTTGGAAAAATAGGGATTTACACATCTTTTTTAAACAGTATGGTAAAACTAAAAATGCCCAAAAACACTGAGTTAAATGTTTACAATATGACGTTTTTTATCTTTGTTATTAAAGAAATTTCTCAAACCGATTTCTAAAGTTACAAATTTAAGAAACTAATGTTTGAATTAAGGTTGATTATAGTTTGAGAGAAAATGTGTAAAAATAAATTTGTTCTCAATTTGTTATCAAAAACTTTTTATAAAACTTTAAAGGCAAATTTTAAAATGGACCGATTAAAACAGGATTCTTTTCAATACCAAAATAATCTAAAATTTATTAAAAATATTTGTTAAAAGACGACCTTACCCACATATTTAATAGACAAAAAAATTAAATATTATGCAGTTTTCTACTGCAGTGATTGTAAGCGCTTGTGTATTTTGCATGATGTCTGATGCTTCTTAAACTCCTATGCTTTCCAAACGTCCGATTTGTCTTAAGATTTTCATTCAAAATGTATGAAAAATCTGACAGATTTCAGAAAAACTGTCCCGAGTTGCTCTTTACTATTTTAAGTGTGGCAACACAATTAAATTCCACAAACGTCGGCATGAAGAAGAATTTTACTCATTTTTATTTATGTTATCTCTGTTTACAGTTTTATCTGTCATTCATTTTATTTGTTTGCAAAAATTACAATAAGGAAACTTTAATAAGTTGCTGAAAATTTAAAAAATAAAATTTATTTAAAAATATACAATAATAATGCCTATTATGTATAATACTGGTGATTGGTTCGTTTTACGGCCAACCACTTATAGGTAATTTAAAAATAATTGTTATTAATTAAAAAATTTTATAAAAAGTTAACTCCCATTTATTTTTTTGTTTTAGAAAATTAGATTTACTTATGCCAGATTGGCCATTAGACTTGGATTTAGAATATATGAAAGTGGTTTGTGCTCCATATGGTGGACCGATAGCAGTGACCAGAGATCCTAGTCAAATAGTACCTATTAAAGGTTCAGCTAAACCAGTTATACGTATATTTGATACTGCTGGTCTTGAGTTGGGAAAAATATGGGTAAAGTTAATTTAATCGTCTATAAATTTATCAAGTTATCAGACTATGTGTTAGTGATGTAACAGGTTTTCCAATAAGAGTCATCAATAAGGACGTCTTTTTTTCTAAAGATTATATTTTTATTTAATCTTGATTAGATTCCAGTATGATTCGGAAAATAGAGTTCAGGAAAGTAGGTATATAATACTAAAACAAGTCGGAGGAACTATCCACGGATCGTATTCTGATTTGGAGCAAACGGCTCACAGTATAAGAGCGTTTTATTAGTCCTGACTAGAGATGCGACTAGCAGGCATGGTGCCAGAATCAGATGCTGTAGTCTAATCCACTTGGTGTCTTAAATAGATACCGACTACTGAAACCGAAACAAATATTTTGTCGTGGGTTATTGGAACGAAGGGAATTTATATTAATAGATCTAAATTGATTATTGTTGCAATTTCCTTTCAAGACTATTGTTCAATTTGTAAATACAAATAGCGGCAAAAATCGAAATTTTAACAAAATCTGTATACTTTTTCTATTATTGAGTAAAGGATGACACTTAATCTTCAACCTAGTTATGTAGAGTAAACACTTACGTCGTATAATCAATATTTTAGAATAACATATTTATTCGAATGATACACTAATTAAAAATTCATGCATTTTACGTATAGATGATTAAACTCCATAGTTGTCATGTTTTTCAGCTGTAAAATTAATCAATCTCATCTCAATATATTATAATTTCAGTGGAATCATGGTAAACTTATTGCTATGGGTTGGTCTGATATGGAAGAATTAATTTGTGTGCAAGACGATGCCTTAGTTTTTATTTACGATATGTTTGGTAATGAAAAGGATTCCTACAGTATGGGTCAAGAAGCCAGTTTAACAAAAATTGTTGATGCTAAAATATTTCAATCTTCAACGGGAACAGGTGTTGCTGTCATGACCACAAATGGTCGTGTATTTTTAAAACAAAATAATACTAAAAAGAATAATACTTCACGACTTTTGCCCGAGATACCAAGTAAGTTAAAAATGTTCACAGAAATCACATAAAATGAATTTGACAATATCCTAGAAAATTAACTTAAACATTTTATTTATTCCTTAACATATTTCTGAAAATCCAAACGAACAAAAAAGATCCTTTTTATTTACGTTGTGATAAGGGTACATTTATGTATATATTTAAATTTTAAAGTAGTTTAGTTAAGCTTTATAAATGTAGTTAAATGTAAAATGAAAAACATAGAATATTTTTAAAAGCAAGTAGTCTAAAAGCTTTAAAAACAGCAATAGAATATATAAGTTATAACTACAAAAGCATCACTAATTAATTGTATTATATAACATTGTTAAACTCTATTTCTAAAATATATTTTAAAATACTTTTAAAACCACTACAGAATCAGCATCCGAATGCACTTGCTGGGAAATTGTAACCGAAGAACGTAACAGCTATTGTCTTTTGGGAAGAGATCGTGAAGTGATTAAACTATTTTTGGGTGAATCTGTTGGTTCAATAATACGTAATCTAATTGATAAACCCTTCGAACGTATTATCTTAATGTCAGTATCTTATAATCACCAAAATTTGGCATTATATACCAACAATGGCATACTTTGGATGGGTAGTGTTGATATGAAACAAAAATATTGCGAATTCGATACTGGACGCAAAGATATGCCAAGACAAATTGAATGGATTATGAATGTTGATAATTCACAATCGGATGCAGTTATTATAGCATATAATTCTTTTCTATTAGTTGTCAATCGAAATGGTGATAAAAATCTTTTCAGTTATGATCCGGCAATATTTTTAGTTGCCGAAATGGATGGTGTTCGAATTATAACAAATAATACACATGAAATGATACAAAAATTACCAAAATGTGTACAGAATATATTTGCTATTAACAGTCAGGAACCTTCAAGTTTTTTGTTTGAAGCTCAGAAGAAATTTCAAGAAAAATCTCATCAAGCAGATGAATATTTAAGTTTGTTTCGTGATCGTATGAACGAAGCTGTTGAAGAGTGTATAGAAGCGGCGGGTTATGAGTTTTGTACAGAAACACAAAAGAGTTTAATGAGAGTAAGTTAATTGTTAACTGCTTCATTTGTTTAGAATGAATAGAAATTAAGAAATTTATTTTTATTTTTAGACAGCCTACTTTGGCAAAGGTTTTATTAAATCTCATAATCCTGACGAATACATTAAAATGTTGAGAATTTTACGAGTATTAAATGGTTTAAGGCATCCTAAAATTGCTATGCCTTTAACAATTAAACAGTAGGTATCATATTTATTGTTTTTTTTTTTCAAATTTCGAATTTCTGTATGAAATATGAGTAATCACATATTCAAGTTCTTTTTCCACTTCCATTTAAAGGAACATTTATTTAAAATTTTCCATAAAAATGTCTATATTTGAAATATGAAATTGAAAGCACTTTGCCCCATTTAAACGCATATTTACTGAGATATTGTCAATTAAAGATTTATCATAAATATATACATTTTCGGCATGGTCTCTCTTTTTCCATTTAAATGCGTATTAATCGATATTCAACGTCAGATTTTTATTCATTGTTAAACAGAGTTATATTTAGGCTCATTTGATGACATATAAAGTATTCTGGAGGCCTATCCGTATTGCAACCGAGGTGAACTGATTTAGAATTAGAACTGAACTAAAATTTAAGTATAACTAAAACTCAGCCAGAACTTAACTGAACTAGAACTGAACTGGGATTGAACAAGAACTAAACAAGAACTAAACAAGAACTCGAGTAGAGCTGAACTAGAACTGACTTAGGATTGCACTAAAACTTGTATTGAAATAGAACTGAATTAAGTGGTTTCTGGGAAGACATTAATCGATAAATTTTAAGTTGTACCAATTGCTGCTAGATTAAACTTCCAGGATTTTTGTTCGTTGTTTCACATTTCATTTTATATGTAACACAAAGTTTATTATTAATAAATGGTGTTATTTTGAAATTTATCGCTGATTGATGATTGTTTCGAATTGGTCTTTATCTCCAAAACCAATGAACCCTCTTTTAATTCATAAAATATGATTACCATTACCATTTTTCGAAAATTTTAAATGTTGATATTTTTTCTCATTATTTATATTTCTATACCTACAGATTTCTACATTTAAAACCAGATGTTATTTTAGGACGATTAGTATTTCGCAAACACTATGCAATAGCTATACAAGTTGCAAAACATTTAAAACTACCAGAATCTTGGATATTAGAACACTGGGCCTATCACAAAGTTATGAATGACAGAAGTATATTAATGTTCACTTATAAACTTATACATTGCTAATATTTTTTAATGACCACCTATAGATGATCATGAAGTTGCACGCAAAATAACAGAAAAATTTAAAAATCCCTCCGTTGAAGGTATATCATTTTGTAATATTGCGGAAAAGGCTCATGCTGCAGGTCGTGATGAATTGGCTATAAAGGTAGTAACATTAATTAATAATTACATAGAAAACATTTTGTATGAATTACTTTTAGCTTTTGGAATTGGAACCTAGAGCTTCACTGCAAGTACCACTTCTATTGAAATTGGGTAAATATGATCGTGCTGTTTTAAGTGCCACACAATCGGGGGATACTGAGTTAGTAGCCACTGTTTTACTAGAAATAAAAAAGAAAATGATGTTAACCAATTTCCATGTAAGTAAAAGAAAAAATCCATTTTATATTAAGAAAATGTTTAATGTTCTTTCAATTTATTAGATGATTATACGTGAATATCCTATGGCTTTAAATATTTATAAGAAAATGATGAATGAATGGAGTCGTACTGCTTTATATGATATTTACAATACCGAAGATGATCATAAATCAATTGCTGAATATCATTTTCGTAATGCTCTCGAAAGTGAAACATTAGAATCTAATCTATCAATTATAGCAAATAGTTATACGCAGGGTAGACGTAATGTAGAAGCAGAACTTTGTTCTGATACCAGTAAATTAATGAAATTACAAAAGGCTTTAACAACCAAGTATGCATTACACATTTAACATATAGTTTTCATAGAAAAAAACATTACTAATAGTTTTCTTTTTTGTATATATATATATAAAGATATAGCAAAATTTTTGGTCACATAACATTCCATGGTTTAACCATACATGATACCATAGAAAAACTTTTAGAATTAGGAGAACTTAAAGAAGCGGAAAAAATCAAAAATGATTTTAAAGTTCCTGATAGAAGGTAATTTTTATATTATGCTCAACTTCATATTTAAATAAAATAAATCTCTTTATAGATTCTGGTGGTTACGTATTATAAGTTTATCCAATAAACATAATTGGATTGAATTGGAGAAATTTGCAAAAAGTAAAAAGAGTCCCATTGGTTATGAACCATTTGTTGAAGTATGTTTGAAACAAAATAATTTAACGGAAGCTCGTAAATTTATATTAAAATGTCGTGATGATCGTAAAACTTATTGGTACATAAGAGCAGAGTAAGTAATTTTTCTAATTATGGTAATAATAACTAGTATTAAATGTTTATTATTTACTTATTTTCTCTTTTAGACTTTATGAAGAAGCTATTGATACGGCATTTGAACAACGTGATCTCAATACATTATATGTTTTACAACAAAAAATCAATGTATTAGGCAATCGCCAACAATTGGAGAAAATCAATGTTTGTATTAGCATACTAGATTCAAAGAAATAAATATTTTATTTAGGTATATATTATATATAACTTGTATACAATTTAATCAAAAAAATCTAATAAATAAAAAAGAATCATTATTTATATTAATCGTAAATTTAAAATGTTGCTCAAATTTATTGAGAGAAAAAATGATATTTTGTCTACAAAAATGGATGCTAAACCAATTATTGGATTTGAAGAATCACAATTGAATTTATAAAGTTATTCAATTGTGTCGAAATTATAGTAAAACCAATTGAGTTCTTTCAAAACCAATGAAATCATTTCTGGACTAATGCTATTTTATCCAAATGAACATTGTAAAAAGAATACCAATTGATCTATATTCGAGAATTGTCCTAATCAATGATATGTGTAAATAATTTGATCGGATTTGGCCAATCGTTTTAGAAACCATACCAGTAACTTTATTAAAAGCTCTGGAAATATGATCGTGTAAATCTATTTTCTTATCAAGGAGTATTCCAAGTTCGTTTAATGTATGAACAAATTCCAGTTTAGTAATTATAAGCTATGGACAAAATACCCTATATTTGTAATTTTTAACATGTAATTCATGGATGTATGTAAGAATTACTCTAAAAGACGATGTTATTTGAAAAGAAGCGTTTGCAAAATCTGTTTATATCGGATCACTTTGTTATTTATTTTATGAATTTTTAGTTTTATAGCGAGTACAGTCTTACAGTCTGTCCATTTGGCATAAAATTATTGTTATTTGTGTAATTTTACTCTGAAATTCGCAATTTGCTGAGAGTTCTGCTTTTTTCCCGACGTCGAAGTACATATGCTTTTTTAAGAGATTTTTAGAGATTCAGCTCAAATCACATACAACACTTGATTTTCAGTAAATTTTCTTAGTTGACCTTTAACAAATTGCAAATGTTGACATACTAAATCTGAATAATATATAACAAATTGATGTCAAATCATAGTCTTTAAAATTTCATCTTAATTTTAAAATTGATAAATTCAACTCTTTATACTGAATTTATCACATAAACTTTACTCATTTTTAAATAGTAAATTAATGATTTAAAAGAAAAATATTTTGTTCGTCATACTATTACTTACCGATTGTAATAGGTCCAAACTTTATCAAGATATCTTTAAAGTTTTGAACTTTCACAAATTTTATACAGTAAGACCCATATTCTGGAAGGTAATTTGTGTGGGGTTTAGATGCAATAATGGATAAATCATGACTATTTTGTGCAGGCTTCGTTTTTTTATTAATATGATTAGGTGCCGGATTTATTATAAAGATAAATAAAAAAATCTTTATACAGTTCGATTCTTATTCTGGAAGGTAATTTGTTGGAGTTTAGATGAAATAATGGATCGATCATTACCATTTTTATACAGGCTTTGTTCAGCTATATCTAAAGTTTTTTTTTATATTTCTTTATTATGATTTGGTGCCGGAATTATTATAAAGATAAATAAAAAAATCTTTACTTATTATAAAATAAAAACAAGTAAGATTACTATATTCGTCTAAGCCGAATCTTTAATACTCACCATCAAAATATATTAAAGTATATTTCATATATTTTTTGTCTATGTGTCTTCCTACTAACTAACAATACATCGAAAATTTGATCGTTTACCTCCATTCATTTCACGTTGTTCATGTATTAAATAACAAACACGGATTTTTAAAAGTGGGCGGTCCACGCTTATATTTTTCCTACTATCCAAAAGTCAGTCTAAATTTTCATCTTTGTACGTTCTTCCCTTTAATATTTAGGCGAAATATAGCTAAAAAGGCATATTTTCATGAGCGGGCAAATAAATGGGCGGATCACGTCAATATTTCGGATCTGAATTTCCTGTTACTATATTATGATTTACCTTAAATTTCATTATTGAACGTTCATCCGTTTCATATTTATGACATATTAGGTACTAAAATGTTCGAAAATTACAGATTTTCATGGGTTTTTGTTCCATAACTTCCTTATTTATAATCCAATTCTGCCCATTTTTAATATCACAATAAACCTTATATAAGGGAAATCTTTTTACCAAATTTCGTCTTCCTAGCTTATACCGTGCGATCTCTATTGTGCTTTCAACAGACAGACATAC
>JACGTJ010002688.1:0-15505 GCA_014858695.1 Chrysomya rufifacies | reverse complement strand
TGGTTTTATGATTTATGATAAAAACAGTGCGTTTAAACTGGTACTGGTTGTGTAAAAGTCTGAATTGAATACATTTTTTTTTGTTTTTTAACCAAAATGTTCTGAGATATTAATTTTTTAATAAAACACATAAATGTTCGTCAAACGAACAAACAAAAAATAATTGCTTTTGTATGAGTAAAGTTTGGATAACTTAGGGTAGCTTTGGATTGTTAGCCTAATAGACCTATAGTACGATTTTGTTAAAAAAAATATATTTTGTATATTGCCACCAAATTTTAATGCTTTCAATATGAACTAATTCTGACAAATTATAATTATTTTGAATTTAAATAATTAGAAATTATTTTAAGTTTGTACTAAAAAATCTGGACAAAATGATACTAGCCAAGCAAAATACTAAATTTAGAAATCATTAATGTAACCTATCAATTTTGGTGTAATCGGACAACACTTATTTGATAGTGAATATTTGTACAGATATGTTAATTTGCCGCAAAATGCTTAACCACTATTTTATGGACAGAATTGTTTTCCTGTGTTTGTTTTTGCAAAATAAAAACGATGTCAATTTTTGATGTTTTTGTTATGATAATTATGGGATACATTTTCAAAATATCGCATATGTATTAAGTTATTAAAGTGGTTAAATAAATAAATTTTGATTGCTGGGTATGTAATACAAATGTGGATCAAAACAGTAAATAAAAATGTTGCTACCGATTTCTGCGGGAAACTTTAAAATATTTCATATTTTTAAAATATTTCATAATTTTAATAACAAAATATATATTTAATTTTGTCATTTGTTTTACAAAATTTATCATCTCTTAATCTATTTATTTCTTCTTTATCGTTCATGTTTTATTTTCTAAAATATTGAACACAAATGAAAATAATTGTAATAAAATACTTGTATGTACTTTAGATGGATTACATTTGGTTAAAGCCAAATGTTGTGCTGTTGATTTAAAACTTGTTTGAATTATAGCCAAGTTAAGTTGATTTGTAATACTAGCAACTATATAAATAGTATAAATGTCTGTCGGACTGATGACTGACTAAATAACTATCGTACATGTCTCGTTGTCATTTCCAACTCACTTTCTATTATAAAACATTAAAAAAAAAGCACTCTGCCAACTAAATAGTCGATTCATTTATACATCCACAACTTACAATTTTACAACAAACGTGTGTAAGTTGGAAGCGTAACAAGTATTTTTTATATATATTTTCGAGGTGGTTTTGGCGGTTTTTGTTTATGGTTTTTGCAAACGTTAGAGGTGGAGTTGTTTATAATACTACCAAGGTTGTTGGCACGATGTCGAAGTTAACCCTCTTTTCAAAACATTTTTTTTTTTTTTGCAATATAATCTGACATATAGAATTACATGTTTTTTCTATACATGTAATGTTATTGATATGTACTCAATATTACGGGTTAATATCTTGGAGTATGAAAAAGTGTCAAATTTATTTGTTATAAGAAGATTTTGATTGTAAATAAATGTAAATTTCTGAAATATGTTGAACAAATTTTAAACTTCCAAAATGGCTTAAACAGTTTCAGTCAAAATAAAATGTTAGGGCTCTATAAATAGATTTGGTTTTTGGAATAATTTTAAAAGATTAAGATCACAATTTACATTCAATTGCCCCCTTAAACGGTTAAACAAATAGTTAATTCAATATTTAACTATTAAATTATTGTTACTAATATAAAATTAATGTTACTTTTGTGTTAATAATTTTCTTCTGTCAAGAGTTTTAAATGTATAAATTGCGAAATTAAACACTTAAACATTTTATCGTTCGTATTAATGGAGCGATAGAGGAGGGAGGAATTGTGATATATTATAAAAAAAATAGTAAATGATTTTAAATAAATAATACAGATCATTTGCTTTAAATGAAAAATAAACCAGAAATACTAGTAGGTAAATGTTTATATATTTATTTTATTCATTAAAAATTTCATTTATCAACATATAACCAACTCAAATCTTAGTTTAATCTTATTAATATAATAAAATTTAAAATGCTACAAATTTCTTACAAATTATAGGTGGCACCTGCAAAAATTAATTTTTTTTTTTTACAAAAACAAATTCTCATAAATCTTGTGCAATGATGCTATAAAAAGCAAAGGGAAGCGGAAGATAATGATACATAGTAACATTTTCTTAAAAATTATCCCAAAATGTTAAAAAAAATCTCCTCCATTTTATATACAAACAGCAAATTTCCCATTAAAATATCCTCTTAATTCTTTTTTTACGTATGTTTTCTATAAAAAAAAAAATTTGAAAATTACATTTTCCTTATATTTGCTTTGGTCATAGGCCCAACGAGACAAATATGATTTGATTTATATATATGTAAAAAATGCAGCCATCCTAATATATTTGCAAGATTAAGAAAATAGACATTATTGTATTGTATATATACATGTACTTGTAGATATGTTTGCTATTATAAATTTTATGTGTGAATATGAACTGAATTCAGATGCTGTAATAAAGTGCAACTAGGTAAACCACGTCGTAAAACAATAAACATCAAACGCCATCAAATTGAAGCAACAACATAACATCATCGTCATGATCAACATCATCATCATTAAATTTAATTCATACAATCGATTAAAAGAAACGTTAGAAAACATGAAGAGCAAAGCAAAATATATAGTAAACGTATAACAAATAAATCGTATGTATTTGTGTCATTATTATTAAAGTTTTGCACTTTAAATAATTGATATACAAAGCATGTGAATAATATACAAGCATTATGACACCTAATATTTAGCAGTCATGAATGACTAAACTCATGACAATGATGATTATCTTTTATTCTTAACAAATGTATAAATTTGCAATCGCATTTAAATTCCGCATTTTATAATTCATTCAAATATATATTTTTTTTTATTTTTATTATAATATATTTTTTTATTATAATATATAAAAATGTTGTGTATTTAGAGATGCATTTATCCCGTACAATGCATATGTGTAGGTTGTTGCATCATGTCAGTCAAATTGTCAGTGTAATATTCATATAACTTATATGGTTAAATGCCTTTAAATGTGTATTCGTGTAACATGTGTTTTTTTGAAAAATGTATAAAATGGTTTATGACAGTTGTTAGATATATTAAAAATTCTAATTTTAAATAAGTAAAAACGCTATATTCAGCTATGCCTAATCTTAAATACCCTTCACTTATGTTGGCTAACACAAAAAAATCATCCGAAATAGCTTATTCCGTTGCCCATTCCAGCTAGTCGAATTCGGTAAAAAGTTACACCGAAAAATCCTCCAAAAATCAATAAAATTTCGGCTGAAACAATGAAGAATCTATCTTTTATAACGGATTCTCAAATACAAAACAAAGATTTATGGTAATGTGTTGCATATTTGACAATAACTCTACAATTTATTGAACATTTAAAAAAAAATATATATATAAAATTATAAAAAAATCATACTAAAATTATACAAAAATCATACTACATACGTTTAGAAATAGTCAGAATATTGAATAATAACGGTTTTTTGAAAATATCTAACAATCCATTCATATCTCGAGACCCTAAGGAATAATTTGATATACATATTGTATAACTTTATTGTCAGGGGCCTTGATAAACGACATACCAACCGGCGGATGGACATACCTATTTATATTTTTTTCTCAGAATATATATGCTTTATGGTGTCTTATATCAAATACCAGAAAATTATCACTATACCCAGAAAATATATAATTTTCAATATAAATTATAGCGTAATTCGATTGAAAAGGAATAGTTGCTAATATTTAATTACTATTACAGTTTAAATACAATTCAAATTAATTACTTTTTTATATTATCATAAACAAAATTAAATGATTATAATTTAACGAAATACTATCATATTAAATAATATGAATAGTGACAATTCTTAACAAAGATTTTTTTGCAATAATCATGTAATCTTAATGCAAACGGAAACGGCTTTCCAGAAAATTCCATTTGTTATGTGTTGTCAACTTCGAAGTAGCAAAATTTGGCATCAGTAGTGCCCACTTATCTTTCTAATTTCAACAAATTTCATCTTGTAGTTTATTAAATATAGATTTTTACAATTTATTGCAGAAATATCACAATTCATTTTTGCAAAAATTAAAATAAATCAGAACCCAAATGTTTTTGAAATACATAATATAACCAAAGAAATAACTTCCTTCCTTAATATTATAAATAATGATTATTTGAGCGTCTAAAAACTTATCTTATATATATTTTTTCGGTTTATTTAAATGCAAATTTTATGCTATAAAAACTCTGAAAGTCAAATTGAATTTTTGAAGATCAACTAATTAGTACAAACTTGTTTGACAAAAAAAATATATTGCAAAATTTAAAAAAAATGCCACTAAACTTAAGTTTATAAACTTGTTTTAAAGTAAAATTAAATTTATCAATTAAAATTTTAAAAATATTTACAGACGATAAACGCATACACTCGCTTACAAAAGTCTCTACAATTAAAATTAATTACAAACAATAAAAGTCAGAGTGATATTAAGCAAAAAACAAATGCAGGTCAGTTACTTATTTAAATTAAAGGCGTATTATTTTAAGTTTATCTGCAATTACAAACAAATACATGAATGTACAGCCTTTATCAAATAATTAGAAATGATCGCGCATTTGTGCAATATATTTCAAAAAATCAAGTTAAAAATGTGTTAATGTAAATAAATTTACCAAAAAAAAAGTATTTCATTATCGCTAATGTGTATTAAAATTCTATTTATCAATTCAAGGTACTTTTCTTATATATCCTACTAGCAATTTTTATTGCATAATTTGCAAAGAAATAAAAAAAAACACTATTGACTTAAAATGTTAAAAATATATATAACAAATTCCACAATGTTTATAAAAAATGTAAATTAACTAGACCTTTAAAATAATCAAAATGTAGTTAAAAAACTAAACTAAACGAAACTCCGTTTAAATACACCTCTCTTACCCTGACATACTAACATATTTTTAAAATTCTTCACTTGAATTTGCTGCAAATAGGAATATTTCTTTTGCAGCTAAATAAAGTAATCTAAACATTGAATTTTAAAAGCTCAGCTGGAAAATACTTAAATTTTGAAATGTATTAACTTGAATTAATCAAATATAAAACATACGTATGTACGTGTTTAAATATGTATTTCTCGATAGTAAATATATTACGGTAGTTAATTATGTTTTACCCTAACGAATTCATAATGCCCTACATTTAACATTTAACTATTAACTACATTTTAAATGTTTCAAGTAGTAGGGAATATATGTATATAAATTGAGAGACCAGAGCAATTTAAGAGCGGAATTTTAAAGAAAATTGAATAAAAAGCCGGGTTTTTTAAAAATCAAAAGAATAAAAATATAATGTTTCCGCAGTATCCGTTACTTAAACATTTTATAGAGTAAACTATAATTTCCTAGACAAATGTTATATTACATTAGTGGAATGTCTGACAAACATTCCACTAATGTGTGGAACGTGAATATGAACTCATTCCAGTATGAGATCGATTAATATTAGGCGCGATTTATATTAAAAAGAAGCATGACTGTCGGTCACATTATTTATTTTACTAGACAAAAGTTATATTAGCAAAAGATCATATAACTTTATTGGTATATTTTAAAGTTCCTATGATAATACGAATAGAAATCTAGGCATTTTGGGAATAACTTAAGAATTTAGTAAAAATATAAATTTCCAATAAAAATTAATTTGATCATTTAAATGTTTCCATAATAGAGCTAATACAAATGTTGCAAACATTATGATAAAGTTAAATATATCGTAATTCCCATTTCATCTTGTTTTATATTTATAAATAACATTCACATTTGTTTATACCGAAATAAAAAAAATATATATATGTATTAAATTATTAAAATTCATGCCGCGCATGCACACGTGCAGAGAATTAAAAACATTTTAATGTTGTTAATATGCGTAGTATGAACATTAACATCACCATAAATGCAATAATTTGGGTGCACTTATAAACTAAACAATCAATAATGTTTATTTTTTTAGCAAAACCAAGTTTCATCTGTAAATTGGAAATTGCCAAAATTAAAAACAATAACTAATTGTCTAACAAATATGTAACAACACTAACATTGCCGCAAATCACTTAAATATTAAATCGTTTAAAAATATTAAATTCAAATTCCCAATGTCTTTTATTAAAACTTTCATCACGTCCACCTTGATGGCTTAAAAAAAAATTCTTAATTGTTTTTAAATATTCATAGTTACAAACAAAACAATGAATCTTTCTTTTCATAAAAAGGCTGTAAAATTATTTAAACAATTGAAGAAAAAACCGAAAGTTTGTAATGTTTATAATAACTTGGTAGAAAAAACAAAACATAAATTAAAAAATGTCAATGAGCCAAATACATAAACAAAACAAAATCTACTGACATTCTATCTTTTGTATAAGCGAATGTATGACTATGTCTATTGGATCGGTTTGTCCGTAAAGAAGAAACTAGTCAGTTGAAGCAGCTTAAGATTGCTTGCTCATGCTATAGCAATGGTAGAAATTCAAGTATCAAGACAAACGAGAAAAAAAAGTAAAATAAAAACTTAATAAACTTGCAAAGAAGAATACATTTAATATGTAGGAAAATTGTATGAGCTGTATAAATAAAACCGGTAATAAATACAATAATGAACAATTACTTGGACAAGTTGCATGGTTAAGGTACGTCTGATAGTCAAACTGACTATTTGACGATTAGACGGTCAATATATTTCCAAACGTCTGCCAGTAAATTGTAGAAAGTACTCTAACCCGTATTTTGAGTCACAACGTGTAGAAGTAAACTAAATATATTCACATGATATATTCGTACATACATACGTTTACCATACATATGAAGAAAAATTCGAAAGCCCATATTAAAAATTCACATTTGCTTACAAACACTCCGAAAATATTCGATTGAATAGATGATTATGATGACGATGATGATGCATTGCAATGTGCGTAGTACTACATTTAATAAAAATGACTCTCTATTGTGGCATTTGTGGGCACTCCATGCAACCTAAATACAAATTGAAATAAATAAAACTGAATTTACAATAATGCAGTGTTGAATGTGTTTATTGTCGTTAATCATTTTAATGCAAAACAGGTGATTAGTGAGTATATAAAATTTTAAGGCGAAAAAAAAAGAAAATTTTACAAAAATATGTCGTTTGACTACAATGGAATTAAAGCCATATACATTTCAATCAAAAGAAATGATTAGGTCGAAATATACGACACCTTAATATGAAATAATGTCATAGTTTATTGCTAATGATTCTCACTTAAAAACGCGCTTTATTATCTGTTATGATGTATTGTTCCTTGAAAGGTTTGAACATATAAATATTTTATTAAAATTTAAGAAATGCAGCAATATACGATATTTTTAAATCGGCTCTTGATTTTGAGATATTACGTATTTTCAAAATACATATGGTTATACTAACAAACTCACATATTATGTTATCGAAAAAACCAGTTTCAAAAATATAAAGATATATAGATATATAATAATAATCCTTCTGAAAAGTTATAGAATTTCTTACACTTATTTTCTGACAAATCGACCCAATCATGGACTTAAAAGAACATTAATTTCACATATGTTTAATATAAGTGTTGTGTAAAATTCCAACGGTTTTCTGTCTAAATGTAAAATTTTTGAATTTTCCGAAAACCGACTTTTTCTAAATGTTATTTTTTTAATTTATTTGAAAACCGGTTCCTGCTTAATATTGTGTAATTGATCACCCTAATCTTTCGTAACATTTCGTTAAATAGTTTCTCACAAAAGGATAAAATTTTACATTTAAGTCAGAAGATTAACATCATTAAGAATTTTATGTTTAAGATATCATTTTATTTAAAAATTGAATTCGTTTTAGGAAAATATTTAAGTTTAAACATAAGAAGATATCACCTGTTGCGTGTAGAGTATTAAATCGCATTAACATTCTTCTAAATGTCAATTGATCATTTGATTTTGCTAGTGTTTAAAACCGACTGAATGTGTATAATATGCTTGAATAAACATCATCTTTTAAATCGAAATAACAATAAACCAATAAACCATAAACAAATAACAATGAGAATAAAAACAAATTCTAGCACAAGTATACATTCAAAACAAATATACAAAAGAATCTAAACAAATAAATTCAAGTATGAAAAGAAAAAATAACATATTAAGGTGTTGATGAACTAAAATGCGATTTATTACGTTGCAAACGCCCCGATCGACCTACACTTTTCATTATTGCGGCATAATTTGGCGTGCTTCTTCTTCTTTCCATCTACTACAATAATATAAAGTAAATCGCACTCGGATTGTTAGTCAATTGAGGTTAACAATTTATTTCATTTCATTAAACTTAAACTTTAAAAAAAGTATTTGAAATTAACAATAAATTTATGTTTTTGTTTTGTACAAAAAAAAACCTGTTCAAGATATTTAGGCCATATTCGCTTTATGGCAAATGACTAAAGATTTCAGTGCGATGTTTTGTTTGTTAGTTGCTATTCGCTGTTATTATAAACGACAATGATCGTCGTCATTGATGATAATAGTTTTACCAAAACCAAATAATAACCAAAACAAAGAAGAAAATATATAAAAAAGAACAAGTTGAAAAGATGTGACAAAAGAAGTTTGTTCGTTTATAAGTAGTTTGTTCACCCGGTTCAATAGTTAATAGTTTCCTCCATTCCGTTTCATTAAATACAATTTAGTTTGACAATTTTCTTTAATCATTTTTTTAGATTTTCCTTCTTTTCTCTCTTTCTATTGATTTCACTTTCTTTATTTAAATGTAAACAAGAGATAAACTTTTTCTCAAACGAACTTTTTCTTCTGGTTTTAAAACGAAATTAGAAAGGTAATAAATAAATAAATAATAATTTGACCACAATATTTTTATAACAATTTAGTAATTATTAATTTTTCTAATTTATGAACATAAATAGAAAGGTGCTAGTTGAAATACTTTTTTATAATTATATTAATTATTCTTTATTTTGTATTTTGTTTTTTGTATTTTAATTTGCAATCACTTTTATTTATACCGCTTTTTTTTGTTTTTGCTACAAAAAGAACCGTTATTTTTGTAATATTTTAACTAAAAACTTGTTATATTTCGTTTAAAACTTCTGTCCGCTTTTGACCAACGTTCACTCTCGACTAAATTTAAGTTTTGATTTCAATACTTCATGAAGACTTAGTAAGTCAAACACATTTTTATTTGTTTAAATTCCAATATACGCTTTCATTTGTTTTTGCTTTTTATGCGCTGCTTTTTTCATACACAGTTGTTTTCATACTGTCGTTTTTATATTGTCGTGTTGTTGTGTCGAGTACAAGTTTCGATGTTTGTGATCTTTGCAGATCATTGCTTTGTAATGAGACCGGCTTTTTAATTTTGTAGCTCACACAATTTGAGTTAACGAAAAGATTGGAGAGAAAAAATGTATATGAGATAAATATTATTTGTAATGATGGTTTTGCAGATCGAATTGTACAAAATTTAGGCCATTACAAAAAATTTGAAAAAAAACTCATTTTTAAGTTAACAATTGAAATAGTTATTAGAAAACGGCACAATAAATTTTATTTATTTGAAATTACATCTTTTTTTGGAAACAAATGGATCTGAAGAAACATTCTGAACATTCCAAAACTACTTTCCACACTTCTCCTAAACTTAAAAACGTAATAAGTAATGTACAAGGTTATAACTCAATACATTGATTTTTGTGGGGGCACGGTTTGTTCATCTAATATTAGAACGAATTATTTTTAAACTAAAAAAAATCATACAAAAAATAAATCGTACAAGGTTAATTTCATAAATACTCTTCTTATCGAAGTGTTAGACGTAAAATGTTATAGTAAACGTTACCAAACATTTTCCATTCGCCGGAATCGTCCCATTTTTTAATGCAAATTTCAACTTAAAATTTGTTCCCATTTTTTAAAAACAAATAGCGATTTTTTAAAAACGAACAATTGTTTGTAATATAAGATACTCGGAGAGAGATTTCACTTGCAAATTTTCACAAACATTTTAAATTAGTTTTTCAAAAAGATGTAAGCTTTACATTCATATATAATACATTTTGTTAAAAAGGAAAATCAAAGTTCTTTCATTTCCTTGAGGTACATATTTTTGAAAAACTAAGCTTTACATAAATATAATAAATTTAGTTAAAAAAAAAATCACAGTTCCTTCATTTTATTTAGAATCCCGTTTTTTTCGATTAAAAAAACTAGCCCTCTGGTCATGTTAGGTATAGTCAATTCCCATCGTGCCAATGTCATTCATTCATTATATTTTTAGAGTTCACTTGTCACTTATGTTTGATTTGGTTTGATGATAAGAATTTTTTAAATCAGTATTATACTCTATTAAAACCGAAGTAATTTACGTTTTTTTTTTTTTTAAGTCGGCTATTAAATATAAAATTAGAAAAATTTTGCGTCAATTTAAAACATACATATGTATATACAAATATTTATATTATAACGCAATTCTCTTAGACACATACATAGAGGTTCCCGAAATTCTTTAGTTTAAGATTATTCATAATTTGTCAATATCGGTCAATAATGACTATTAGATTTATAAAAGGGAATATTAGTTTGTAGAACATAGAGCATCTGAAATTTAATATTCATGAGAATAAAATTATTCTTAACCTATTTATTAAAATATGATCACCATGCATAATTTACAAACTTATAAACGAATTAATTTTTGGATCTAACTTACCGATCTTTGTTATCAGCACCTAAATACGAACTGGCATACATGCCCACTAAACCATCCAATTCACAGCGATAACTTATGGACACCGTATATGGTGTTGAAGTATAAAGAATTTCTTCTAATTCGATAAATAACATTTCACGTTCATCGTCCACATAGAATTTTTTGACACGTATACGCATACGCGCCATCATATTCAAAATACTAATCGAATCAATTTTCAATTTGTTAGCATGTAAAACAATTAAGTTCGTTTCCTTGTCGATTTCAATTTGGATAGAAACTGTGCCTTCACAACTCTTAGAAGTTAAATCGGGATGTATATATAACTTATATACGATCGGGCGAATGTCATTTGGTAGACGATATATGATCTAAATAAAAAAACAACAATAATAACTGAATTAATTCATTGAACATAAAAGTTAATTGTCATTTATAAAATAAACTTGTTTTTTAACTATTTTAGTTTAATAAACTTTTTCTGTTCTGGATTTGCTTTATATTAGAAAAAAAAACAAATTGTTGATTAAAATTGTGATAATTTGAAGAAAATTAATATTTATTGTTTTCAAATTTGGTAAACCATGTTTAATAACTTTAAATAATTTAATATTTCATTAATTCACTAAACATTTAGTTAAATTGACAGTAATTTTCCAGAAATTTTCCTAAGATCTTTGGCAATATGAATAAAAAAAAATTTTAAATTTGCAAATACATACATAATTGATAAAAATTTTATTATTTTAGTCAAATTGATTTTTGAAATTAAAATATTATAAATTTTAATAAAAATGGTTAATATAATTGAATAAAATTATTCAATATAAAGAAAAATAATTAATTAATTAATTTTACTAACAATTTATCAAACCAATTAACGAATTCAATTGTCGAATTGACAAAATTTCTTCAATTCAACAGGTTTACGAAAGTTTTACGAAATGATCTACTGAATTAACTAAAAAGTTCGTCGGTAGATATTTAACCTACTTTTCTTCAATTGTATGTAAACAATTTTCTAAAAAATTATTTTGAATTTATATAAATCAGAGTTATATAGATTTATTCATAAAATTTACAAAATAGTTAAAAAATAAATTTTGAAATAATGGAAAAGTGTCAATTGTTATGATTTATTGTGTTGAAAAAAATTTACATTGAAATATAACTTTTTTAAAATTGAATTCGTAAAAGTGCTTACTGCCCCTTAAATTTTCATTGTGGAGCTTTCGTGGCAACCATTGACTGTATGTAGAGTTCTAATACTTCCATTTTAGCTTTGGACTCTTTTAAATCACTAGACATATTTGCATTGATCACAGCCAGAATTGTAATAATCACAATTAAAAGTGTTGACAATAAACCAAAAAATACTGCAACTCTTTTAGCGGTACATTGTTCTAAAGTTTAAATTAAATGAAATATTTATATATCTTATGATTTCTTTAAAAAAATTTCAATTATTTACCTTTCAGAGACTTAAATTTGTGAAACATTTTAGTTAATGTATTTTAAATCTTTCACTATCGGCAAATATTTTGTGAATGATACAGAAATTTGTATTTTGTTTTCAATTTCATTCTTAAGACCACTGGTCATTAGGAAATAATTGTGATAAAAACAAAATTTTACAAAAAAAAAAGTTTTAACTATTTAGAATCTAAAGTCTAATCATATCGTTTCTTAATGTATAGATATTATACAACTAAGCAAAAACAATAATTATCAGAATTGCGATACGATATTTATTGATAAGTCCGGCTGTAATAAAATTCCTTTTACCGCTTTTTACCTATACTATTAAATTGTATATATGATATGTATATAATTATTTATGTATGTATATATATTGTTTTACTGGGCCTCAAGTTATATATATATTTTTTCTTTTAATAAAACCTCTTGTTTTTAATAATATCATAAACTGGACAAATTGCCAATTTTTATTGGAGGTAATATCACAACATCAAACTACCATGATTCATTTTAAGAGATTTCATATTTAAGTAATCAATAAATATTGATTGATTTCTTTGTTTTTTTGATATCGAGAACATTTTAAATATTTATACACACTTCCAAATTCACTACAATAAAAATTAGTTGTTAAATACTAACTTCCAGTTAATACGAACAAATTTGACGTTAGGATTTTATTTACAGTTAGTGTTTTGGTGAAATTGGGGGTTATCTTCTGATGTTTAAAAAAAATTAAAACTTGCAAGATTTAGCCAAAGATTCCTATTTTAAACACAATGATATTTACATATTTAAATTTATTCCAATTATGTTTAATAAAAACTTGTAAAGATGATTTAATTAAAGTAATTAAAGTGCAAATTTGAAATCCGTATTTACAGTTCAATATAGTACCATAAAATAACACCCAAATGAAATAAGTACTTGAAATTAAAATTAAATAACCCTTTTTTTTTTTTGAAAAATCCATTCTTTATGATGGAATTTATTTCAAAATAAAGAACTTCCAAGGAAAAAGTTCTTGATTTTATTTAAAAGTTGAATATTCTTTTATCGGATTAAGTACTTAATTCATTTATTATTAAATATATATAAAAGTTATCGGCATGTGCATTGCCAAAGTTCAAACAATTGCAAGGTTTTGAATTCGGAAAATATTATATGAAATTATATAGATTGCGAAATACAAAAGTATTAGTATCACTACTGTTGAACTATTATAATTTCTTGCTTATAAACCTACTTAATCGGTTCACATATAATATTATTAAAAACATACCTTTTCTGGATCTGTAAGATTTGGTGGCAACGTTGGAAAACTCGGCTCATTTGGTATAGTCACTGTAGGCCATGGTGAATCAGAAGTTGGTGGTGGCACTGTTGAACTAGAAGACTCGCCTTCACCAGGAGTGCTGACTGTTGAAGTTTCAGAACCTTCAGTAGACGGTGGCGTTTGCACGGATGATGACGCTGATGATGATGTTGTTGAGGAAGAAGAAGGTGTCGGTGTTATTGGTGTTGTGGATGTAGTGGATGTTGTTGAACTTGTTGACATTGTTGAAATTGTATCTAATTTATCTAAGGCATCCTGTAATTCATCTTCTAAATTTGATTTTTCAACAGCTAAAACAATCGTAGATACACAAAAGGCTGTTGTAGCTAAAGCGAAAAATATCGCTAAATTTTTGGCTGTTAACACTAAGAAAATATAAAGCGAAATTAACATAATAATTTAGTATTATAAAATAATCCTTTTTTTCAACCAAGACTTACACAGCATCATAATTTTAAGAAAAATGAATAAATAAGTAATTTATAATAATTTCAAAGTAAATTTTGTTATCACAAGCATTTATAACTTGTATTGACTGTTGCAAAGGTAATCGACAACTGTTTGTGAATTGTCATTAGTACTTAACACCTGAACTTCCTTCCCTTTTCTGTGGATTGTATACCTTTTTTATCATACAAAAAATTATATATAATACACTAAATGTTAAAGGGTATAAATTTTATGATCATTAGTTGTTTTTTTTTATCGAATTTTTATCTGTTAGACTATTTAAAATATATAAAAATATGTCCAATTGCTTTATGGTCTATTTTAGTTGTTTAAATGAAAAATTCTCAAATCTTTATTTGCTTCATAGACCAATATAAAATTTTGAAAAAAAAAAAACAAAATAAATTTGTTAATTACTAAATTACGACCAAGTATATAAAATCAAAAATAAAAATAACAATAATTTATGAAGTATGTATAATAAAAGGTACGCGACATATTTTTGCTTAAATTATTTATTATTACAAACACACAAGAAAAACTTCTTAGGTAGTAATCAAAACAAACAAATTTAAATTATATCCAAAAAAATAAAATAAAACAACAAAATTTTCCTTTGTTTTTGCAAATAATAAATAGTTTCATATTTTGTTTTGTAAAGTAGTTAACAATATTTAGGTGAAAGATGCAAACATCTCCTCAATTGTTCTAGGATTACAAATTATACAAAAGAATAATTCAATAGATGACAATATATATTACTGTGTGTGATTTTTTAAACTTTCAGAGCAAAGTTATAAATGAAACGAAAAAATTCGATTTTATAATTTAAATACGAAAAAGTTTATTAATTATTTAATGGTTTATTTTTTTGACAAACATTATTTAGGCGTCCCCAATATTTCTTGTGAAGATGAATTTGTTCAAACATCCAGTTTTTCATATCTTGATTTAATTTTAAAAGTGGTTCTGTTATTTTAACAGCGGGTTTACTTTGCACAATTAATTTTCAAACATTCAGTCAAAAGTTAAATTTATGTATTGCATATTTTAGGGCATAACAAATAATAAAAATTAAACGCTATAGAAAAGAATAATTCATAGACAATGTAAAAAGCCTGTAATTTAAAAAAACAATATCTCTATGAATTTCGGTTCAGATTAAAATTATAATTGGAAATAATGAAATAATTAGATATGAAAAATAGTTTAGAGCAAATTTACGATATTATGTAAAATTCCATTACAGACATTAATGTTTTAACAAAAGTTTTAGTAAACATATTTAAATATTGTCAACATAATACAAAGAAATGTTATATCATTTAAATTATTTATTTATTTATTTATTTATTTATTTAT
>JACGTJ010002687.1:17064-27954 GCA_014858695.1 Chrysomya rufifacies | reverse complement strand
AACTGAACTGGAACTGAACTAGTACTGAACTAGTACTGTACTAGAACAGAACTAGAACTGAATTAGAACTAAACTAGAAAAGAACTTAAAATGAACTAGGACCAAACTAGAATTAGAAAAGAACTAAAAATGGATTAGAACTGAACTAAAACTGAACTGGGACCAAACTAGAACTGATCTAGAAATAAGCAAGAACTGAACATGAACAGCCTTGGAACTGAATTAAAACTGAACTAGAGCTACACCGGACAACATAACTTGAACTGAAAGTGAAATAAAATTGAGTAATAACCGAACAATAACTACTCAGGGTTTAAAAAACTCATGTAATCATTTGTTCAAGTTTGTTGTGGTTTTAAAAGTGGGTCGTGAGCCCAGATCTTATGAGAACGCTACATTAACTCCATCCAAAAATAATTTATCTGAGATGTATGTATGAAATCATCTTATTAAAATTTTACAATCCGTCACTCTTTCTCTCTCTCATTTAGTTTGGAAGTATCCACTTTAAAATAAATCAGGGGTATCCGCATAATCTTCAGACTCGCTTGAGGTATAGATTTGATTGCATCAGTTATTGAAATTTAATTTAATGGTTTCTATCCATTAAATTTGACGGGATTAAAGGACATTGTACTTTTGACCTTCAAAGAATAATGGCATTCTTATTATTTAGCAATATTTGCGCTAATTTGTTTAATGAGGAGGTTTTTATTGAGATCTAGAAGAAATTCCTAAACAAAAATTAAAAATATGTAATTTTATAGAATTTTTAGTTTATTAGCCATTTTTTTTAGAAAAGACGTCAAATGGAACTAATAAATATCATCTTATTCGCCGCAAACTAGCGATACCTTCACACTCAATCTTAATTTTGAACTCAGATTTTTGTTAATTTTTCTTTGTTCCAATAATTGTGGGGTCATTATTTTTTATAACTTAAAAATGTTCTCTGGAAATGTTCTTCCAATTCTGTAAAACCCATTAAGAAACCTTGATTTTTAAGTTACTTCATAATTCTTTAAATAATAAAAAATTAATTAAGTTCCCGTAAAAAGAGCCTTTATTGTACTAAATATTAATTTCGCCCTTAGAAGATACCCAAACAGATTTAAATTAAAAATCTCTTAATAAACTACAAATCATAAACAATTATTATCTTTCAAATTGGTGTCAAGATTCCAAAAATTAATATATTTTTGCAAATTCTTGGTAATTGTTCAAAAAGATTTGTATAACCTTAACTATGAAACGAATTATTTCCAGAAAAAGTTAAAATTTTTGTTCCTTTAGCGATCTTAAAGAATATAAAAAAATTGTTCACCGGCTTAGTTTTATGTGTGAAAGCCAAAAGTTCATAATATGATACTCCCAGGGGGATCTTAACTTCATTAAACCACAAGAAAGCTTAAACTCTCTCCATTGAACATTTCTCTGTTGCAAATTATTCCTAAACATGTCCTACATTAACAATTTGTAGATTTTTTTAAAAAAAACCTTCCGGCATCGTTTCATGTGTGCAATCCAAAACTGAATTCTTATTAAATAAAATATGAGACTCCTCTGGGGATCTTAACTTCATTTAATTACATCAAGCGCTCTTAACCACACTATTTACCATTTTTCTAGATGAATTTTCAACAACACCGAAACTAAAGATCTAAAACAGAACTGAAATCGAACTACAATGGAAAAAGAACTGAACTACACTAGAAATGAAGTAGAAGTAAATTAGAAATGTTTTAAAACTGAATTAGAATTGAATAAAAACTTAATTAAGAACTGAACTACAGTAGAATATAAATAGAGCTGAATAACAACGAAACTTCTGAATCAGAACTAACATAGAACTAAAACTGAACTGAAGTTAAACTAGAACTGACTAACAACAGAACTACAACTAAAACAAAACTTGATTAAGAACAAAACATGAACTACAACTGTACCACAATTAACATAGAATCCAACTAGAATTGAACTAAAACTTAACTGAAATTAAACTAGAATTAGAACTGAATAATAATAGAACAAAGGCTGAACTACAACTGAAACAGAACCAAATTAGAATTAAACTAAAACTGAACTAGTCTTGATCTTAAAACATAAACTAGAGCTTATTTAGAACTCAACTAGAATTGAAGTAAAACTGATCGGGTTTCGAACTAGAACTGAACGAATATTGAACTTCTAGAATTAAACTAGAACTGAAATTGTAATAGTCCAGACTGAATCAAAATTTATCTACAACCAAACTAGAACTGATCTAGAACTGAACTAGAACTCAACTAGAACTAAACTAGAACAGAACTATAACTGAACTAGAACTGAACGAGAACTGAACGAGAACTGAACTAGAACTGAACTAGAACTGAACTAGAACTGAACTAAAACTACACTAGAAAGGAATTAGAACTAAACTAGAACTGTTCTAGATTGGAAATAAAACGGATCGACAAAAGAACTGAAAAATCTTGAAGAAGAAACAATACATATTTAATGTTGAAATGTATACACATTTTTTTCGCGCGGATACTATTTGTTTTAAATATAAAAAATAAAAAATTTCAAAAATCTGAAAAAAGTAAAGATTTCAAAAAAGGGACGACAATTGTTGGTTGCTTGTTATTGTTTCTTAAGTTAAAACTTTTTATTCCCATTTTTTGCTCCTGTAACGATCATCGTCATGTTTTGTTGTATAGAAAACTTCTGTGCATTTTTACCTCAATTTTTTTTTTATAAAAACATATAATAAAAATAATAATAAAAAAACACATAAGTACACATATTCACGTAGAAGGCATGTAATTTGTGGTTTTTCTTGTATTAAATTTTCATATACACTTTTGCAGATACACACATACAAGTTAAACGTTTAACAGGATATAACACATATACACCCAGTCTCAGGCATATGTATATGTATACAACAACATTTTAACATAACAACAGCAAAATGTTGTCAAAGGTATCAGAAGGATTTTAATGTTTATTTGAAAAACATTTGAGTAAACGTAATGTGTTTTTATTTTTACAACAAATTTCTGGTTTCGTTCGCATTGGTGTCGTTACTTTTTCACAATGTTTAAGGTCCCTAAGGAAATTTAACTTTGTATGCGAATTTTATAAAAAAATATAATCATACATTTGTAAAATTTTTAAATATAAAAAAAGTCTGTTAGCTGCTAAAATGTTAATAATAAAATATGTAAAAGAAAGTTTTTTTTCTACACTTAAATATTATTATAAAGCATTAAATAACAGGAAGTGGAATTTTAAAAGCATATTTAGACAAAAAATAAAAAAAAGTTAAATTTTCTTTAGGTAGAAACTTGATATAAGCTTAAATAAATATATATTCTTTGTCTAATTCTGAAAAAAATTTACATTTTTGTTAAAATGTTGCTTATTTCATATAGAATTATTTATGCAGGCATGTGGGCTTTACGAGTATTTAAATTTTCTAATTATATGTACATATAGATGATAATACGCATCAAGTAGAAAAAAAAGTTTGTTAACTTTTATTTTTAATAAAAAGTTGACATTTTTGTATTGTGGGAGTATTGAGGATTTAGAAAATATTTCGTAAATTCTGCTTAATTTTGAGATTTAATTATATATAAAATGATAAGTCGTTGTTTATATATTTATATTTAGAAAATTAGTTATTGTGCATATTGTGGGTGTAAATACAATATAAATCAGTTTTTAATTTATATGAAGGTGATAAGTTTTCAGTTTCAATTTATTAGTGTAGTAAAATTTTAACTTTTCAAAATTTGAAATTAATTTTTTTTTATGATTTATTGGTCAAAATTTTATGTATAATTAGGATCAAAACAGTTCATTGTTTGTTTAAAATTTTATAGATTAACATATAGATTTTATATATATACAAAAGTATATATACAAAAGTAAGACTAGAAATATATAATCTATGAAGTTAAGATTAAGAAAACGAATTCAAATTAGTTTCAAATTATCTTAGGTAATAATTTGAGTCCAAAAGCTCAAATCGCCCATTGACAGCACAATCGTAAAAATGTAAGCAAATTTAAAACTGCAGGATCGCAATCATTATGGTTTTATTTGCACCAAATGTTAAGAATCAACGCGTCTTATGAAGGAGATCAGTATTTTGGAGCTACATGAAGATGATGTTTACAGACAAAAGTTATTCATGTGGGATAACATTAACCGAAAATGGACATGGATTGTGAAAGGAGAATTATGTTTTCAATTGTCAAAGATAATTACTGAAAAGATAATGTTTTACGTTTGCTAGAGTAACTAAATTACGTATTCTCTGCACAAAGCACATTGCAGACAATTAATTTATTTCGTTAGATAAAAACTACAATTTGACAAAATTCAAGGAAACAAATATTTTTAAGCACTTTGTTTTGCTGTTTCTCGTAGTGTTCATTTGATTATAATGCTCACAATATTACACGTATGTGTGCAAAATTAAGAGAAATTTAAGAGAAAACAAAGCACTATTTTTACTTATGGATGTCCTAGGAGGACCGTTGAATTGTTGGTGTTAGACTGGAGGATATAAATATGAAATTATTCAAAATCCCTTTTATGGAATAATATACACTTCACATTCTTATAAATATTTTATTACAATCACCTGCATTTTATATAACTGTTACCAGGGTTGCAACAAACTCAAATATGTTGATCATTATTGTATACTGACATTTTAGAAAATATGTTAATCATTATTGTATTAGTTTTTAGAGATTATTGATATTACATATAATTGATATTATTAATATTAAACACATATTTAATATTTTTAATAATTTCTTTCAAAACAAACTCAAAATGTAGGCCAAATTCTTTTTAATATAAATATATTTGTATATTTCGGTACATCGCGACTCAAAAATAAGCCTTGGAATTTCTGAGACAACTTAAGGAAATTTGGCGTAATTAAAAACTGAATGTTACTAAATAATTTAAAAAAGCTCAGTCGCTACTGGGGAAAGAGACGCCCATAATTTTGTTCTTTTTAAGATTTGTCTTTGTAATACAAAAACTAAAATATTTTTATAAATTTTTATTACTTGAAAATTAAGAGTAACATTTAATATAGAAAATATTACCCACATTTTGACGTGTTAAAATTAGATGAGTTTTTAATTTTAATAAAATATTCGTGCATAAAATAAAATTGTATTTGCAATTTATTTTTTTCATATATATTTTTATCGTCCCATAATATATTCCCTTCAACAATTTATGCAAATAGGCATTTTACTTTTATTATTAAATTCCTTAAATATATTTTGCTTTTAAATTATTTTTCTTTCTAAAATCCTTGCTGTTGCTTACTTATTATATAAACGCCTCAATTTAGGCAGTAAAATGTTTACTTACAATCACTTTAACACAAATACTAACAAATATTTATTACAACAATAATAATTTGTTGGTAAAAAAAACATATAAACACACACATACTATTGTAACACTCACTTATAAAGGTACAAAAAATAAAAAAAAACACTTACCTGTGTTGCTGATGAAGTTTCAATGTATTTTGCACCAATTGTTGTTGCCAAATCCCAAGCATCCGCATATGAAATTGGTTGTTCGCCATTAGACTAGTAAAGAGCACAGCGAAAAAAGTGTGAGTATAAACACATCATCGAACCAATACCCATCAAGTCAAAGGTTTATCGGAAATGAAAAAAGAAAGGGAAGAAAAAAATCCAAATAAATAAATATTTCAGTTTAACAATATTCAAAGATGATTTCAACAAAATACATTGCCTTTAGCAAAAAATAATAATAAAAAACGGAAAAATATAAAAATTGATAGTGTGAAGAAAACAAAAAAAGAATACACACATATAACATCATGACAGTTTATGTTTCATCATCCTTAAGGCACACATACACCCTCACATGTACATACTCATATAAATAACATATGAATTAACCCAGCAAACATTAATCTTCAAATTTCTAAGAAAACTAGGTAAATAACGCTTAAAATTTGAAAAGCTATGCAATTTTTTGCACTGAAATCTACAATTGAAAATTTTTTAATAAACATTTTTAGCTAACTTGAAAATTTTTTGTAAATTTTTAAATAAATTTAACAAAAATGTTTGCTAGCTTAAATATGCAAATATGACTATTATTAATTATATTTCTTTTAACACCAAACTTATATGCTTACTTAATATTCTTTTGTTCCCCTTTCAAAACTTACCTGCAATTTATTCAGTACATTCGGATTTGTACGCAAATCAGCTTGTGTACCAACCAATATCAATGATGCTTTGGTCTTGGAAAATTTCGGCGCCCATTTAGTTTTGATGGCATGGAATGTTTCAGGTTTTGCTACCGAAAAACACAACAGGAAGACATCACTATCGGGATAGCAAAGTTCACGTAATGGATCCAATGTATCCTGACCGGCTGTATCACAGAGTGTTAAATGTACTGGACTATCGTTGACCATGACGTCAGCTGTAAAAAAAAACAAAAAAAAAAAAAAAAAAAAAAAAAAAAAAAAAAATAATAATAAATATTCTATGCAAATGTATTTGTTTTATGTGTGGGTATACAAAAGTTTTTACATACCACAATTTAGTTTATTTTTATTTTTGTATTAAACAAACAATCCTTTTTATCAAAGGATATATACATTTAAAAGGTATATATTTGCAAAAGGAAATTAAACAAAAAGTTATTTATACTTTTATATATAAATATGATTTTATCAAAGTAAACATATTTTATGAGATGTATTTACTTTTTGTAATTGATTTATGTGAAAAAAGTCTAAAAATAATTTTATACAATTTATTTAAATGTTTGTTTTTTTTTTTTTAGATTGTTAACAATTCTAAAAATAACTTTAAAATTATTTTGCTTCTATAAATGAAGATTTTTTTGAATAAGCAGTAGAAACGTCAAAATTGTTCCAATTATATTCACTATATACGGTAACCAATAGGATTTTGATGGACCGGTTTAAATGCGATGTTTGAAGAAACAAACATACGTTAAAGCAAATAAAATCTAAAAGGGGTCTTGCAATATTTGTACAACACCCTAGTCTCAGTGATAGTCTTCAATATTTAATACACTCATTCACTATAAATTTCATCATACAACGTCATCCGAATGTAGATGTTTTTAAATTTCTCTTATTAGGGTCAATGCCGCAATTAATAGAAGTTTCACCCATAACCTCAAATTTATTATTCTGTTTATTTGTGCAACACTATCTTAAAGTTCGACTTAGAGCCACTTTTCGAGTCGATTTTATGATGTCGGTTCATCTGTAAATTTGGCAATTCGTCTATATAAAAGGTGTGTATAAAGTTTGAATTCTATTCCCGCAACATTATTGGTATCTACAATCTAATGTCTCCTATAAGGAGACTACCCTAACCACTCAGCAAATGATAGTTTTGGCGCGAGTTGCCCATTTATTAAGAATGAGTAACTGGTTTTTAATTTAACATTGGCAGATATGCTGGTATTCTAGTCGAACAAAGGAATCGATTTTGGTGCTTAATATCAAAATATTTAAAAACATGTTGAGATTTTTTTGATAGTTTTCTTTAGAAATTTTCACCCAGTACCATTCCTGATACCGCTAATTTTATGTCAATTAACACCATTGATCAAAACTTTTAGACTGGCGAAAACATATTTTCCAAAACTTATAAATAATTCCCGAATTCTTTCTTAACATTTCAAACAGTATAAGACAAACGTTGTACCAAAATTGTGATGAATTTAACCTAAAACTTTTATTATACTTTTTTTGAAAAGTTGTATAGAAAATCTTGTGAAGTAAAGATAATTTTAATAAAATTTTGTACTTTTAAAATTTAACGTTGAAAATTCTAAAGAAAAAAATCCATTAGAATTTAAGTTACGCAGATTTACAATTAATGAATAAAACTGGATAGATGGAACATCTATGCTAAATTAATACATATCAAACTTTAGAAGATGTTCTAAAGTTTCTTAATAATTTAAGCTTATTTAATGAAAATTAAAAATTTTATATAATTTTTCCAAAAATTACTACAAGATTTGAAAATAATTATTTTTCTTTAAAATTACGAGGAAATTTTCAAATTGAATTTATCAGAAATTTATTATTATCACCAATTGACATTCTAACTTACCTATTGAACTTAAAACAATCAAAGAAATATTTAACGTTCCTAAGAGTTTATGGAATTTGCATTTATTTCTTAATAATGAAAAAAAAAGATTCTTTCAAGGAAGTGTTTTTCATCCCATCAATCAATAATGTTATTAACAGATTTTAGAAAGGTAAAAATATAATATAAGTATTTGTAGGTGTTTATGAATGAATTTGTGAAAAGACGAATGAAATTTTGTGCAAGAATGAAAATCATCTAAAACATTTTATATTATAATATAGATTATTGGGTGATAGAAATATTCAATTCGTAAGGAAAATTTAACTTTTTCTCATTAATATTAAATATAACTAAGACCAATTGTTTCTATTTTTTTATAAAATGAAATACAAATTTAATATTATAAAATACAATCTAGGACATTTTGTGTAAAATAAATACATATAAAATATTTGAAACAGGAAACGGATATAATCAATCGCCCTTAACAAATATTTAATATATTTTTTATGAAAACACAATAAATATGTCGGGTGGTATAGTATATTGGTATTGGAAATTTATATATTAAAATAATTTCTAAGAATATTTTGATTGATGATTATTATTAAAAATAATATTTCTTTCTTAAAAGCTTGGCAAAACAAGAGAAAAATACAAAAAAATAAATTCAAATAAATCGTTTCTTGGCAACAGTTTTATATATATGGATTTAAGGAGAGAGAGAGAGACAGAAAGAAAAAAAAATACCATGTCAATCAGTAGCATTCAGTATACTAACAATAATATTAATCCAAGTGGGGTTTTGGAATAGAAACAAAATATAGTATACAAATATGTAAAAACTGTTTTCAATATCTAAAAATAACAAAACATATGAAATTTATACTAAAACATGTTAAGAAAAATACAAATGTATAACAATGCAAATAATATAATAAAAACTGTTGAGAAGATTTTTAAAGGTTTTTGTATTTAATTTTAATACGTCTTATATTATTTTACATTGTAATTAAGTTTCAATTACTTTTAACGTTAATAAATAATATGAAGCTAAGTCCAAATGTTATATGAATAGCACTTTTAAAGTTAATTGTATACTCTGAAAGGGAGGCATAATAGTGAATGAGATAATAAACAAATGATTTACATATTCTCTGAAGTTGAAGTCATTGTTGTAAATCAAAAAACAAAGTACATTCTTTTTAAAAATGTTAATTCCATAAACATATCTATAGATACACATAAATTACATTTTAGTAATTTATAATTATTAGCAATTGTTACTTCAAATGTTATTGTTGTTAAATTTTCCAAGAAAAAATAACAAATAACTGTTAGTGTGAATCTAAAGATTTCAAAATGTATTTCTATATTTCATTACAATTATAAATACGTTTGTATACTGTGGTAAGTATAATAATATACGGTATTACTATTAGCATACCTCACATAATTCTTATTATATTTAGTTTGAATTGGTACAATAATAGTATTATAATAATGATAGAGGTCATTACATTAAGAAATTGTATGTGTATGAAATATTGTAATGGACTATAAAAAGTTATGCATTTAAAGTACACAACAAGATTTCTTGTTAAAAATTAATTTCTTATTATGTCCTATTTTAGTTCAGTTCTAGTAAAATCCTAATTTAGTGCCACTTCAGTTTAGTCTTAGTTGAATTCTTGTTGAAGTTTTTTTTTGATTCCAAATCTCATTACAAATAGTTAAAGTATGAGATTACTCAAGCGAATACTATTATGTAATTCAGTCCAAATTTCGTTCTAATTCAGTTATAGTTCTTTTCTAGTTCAGTTCTAATAAAGTACTCCTTGATATTTCATTTTACTTTCTCTGTGTTTTTTAAACATCTTCCTGAACGAACTTAATAATGAAAAACTCAATACTAATAGTAAACCGCAATAAAAGTCATTGTAATATCGAATGCAGGAAAAAATACAACTAACAACAAAAATTTCTTAAAATAATATTTAAACTTAAAGAGTAATATAATGACATTAAGGGTGGATGGGGGTGTAAGAGAATGATAGCAACAAAACAAAATAAAATAAAAGTTTCAATTAGTTTTATTATTAAAGTGGCAGACATTCAAGTGCATTTGAGTGTTAAAATGTTTTAAGTGGTTAAGCAGCTTAAACAAAACTTTAAATGTATGTGTTTACATATACATTGACACTAATATACATATATAGTGGAAATTACATATACACAATGAAGCAAAGGTAAAAATACAAGTTTGCATAACTGTATAAACGTCAGAGAGTATATTTGTATTTTGTTTTTCTGCTGGAAACTTTAATCAAAACATCAATGCATGTATATTTACATGTGAGTCCTTGCACCCATTAAAAATCGTTCACATATATACATATGCAAGTATATGTAGGTACATCATCAAACTGATTAACTTTATTTTTTCATGAATGCTTGAATTTTAAATTTAACTTGTGATTTTTTGCACTAATTAGAATCAAATAGTAAAAACTAAACAAGTGTTGAGGAAAAAAAAATAAAAATGGATAATTATAAAGTAAAGTCATATATTGTAGAAATATTTGTTTCTTGCACAAAAAGTAATTTAATAGTATGTATACGAATATTGTTAAATTGAATTAGTTCATATCAGTTATTTTAGTTCTAGTTCAGTTCTGAACTAGAAATGAAGTTCTTGTTTAGTTCTACTTCTGTTCTAGTTCAGTTCTAGTTCAGTTTT
>JACGTJ010002682.1:19088-41722 GCA_014858695.1 Chrysomya rufifacies | reverse complement strand
AGCAACCGCTGCATAGACCGAGAATTTTGAAAAATATACACAATAATTTTTCAAAATTCTCGGTCTATGCAGCGGTTGCTAAGTTGATAATTACCTCAAGCAGTTCTTGAATATTTTTGTAAATAAAAAAGCCGATAATAAGGAAATACAAAGAAATACTTTGATAATTTTCATTTAGGAAAAAACTTATCATCCGGAAAGATATTTTTCAATTGTTTGCTGGGATTGATTAGTTAATCACATATTGAAAAATGTTGTTTGTTTTTTATACAATTTAACATTATCTCTCCATCGGATAACCTAATCTGAAAATTTTAGGACAAAGTATTCCTTAAGGAACAATATTTTTATATGAGATTATATTTTTTATTATTTTTTTCAAATAAAACTTCGTTTAACTTTTTTTTAAAAGTATCAAATGGAATATGAGTTTATTTATAGTATTCTTTGAATAGCATGTTCATACATCTATTTGCTAAAAAAAAGAACATGCTTCTATATATGTATTGAAATATAAATTTCTTTTTTGTTTAATAGAACAGTATATAATAAATATTTTATAAAAAAAACTGTTAAACGTATTATTCTGCTTTAGACATTAAACGCATTTTCTCTACTAATTTATTGAAAGCATCTTTATCCCCTTCAATTTTGACTTTATTCTAAAAAAAATATTAATAATTAAAAATTAAAGTACTCATTCAATTGAAAAATAAAGCATTAATAATTTACATCCGCTATAAGATCATCAAATGTTGTTTGTTTGGAACCAACCATAAAGAAATTTTCATCGCTTATTGTAACTTCAGCATCAGGTTCGGTACAATTGCCCTCATAGATATTCAGTTCTTTAAAATCAAAAACTAATACACATGAAATAAAAACTATTTAGTTTTGGCTAATTGTAATACAATTTTACATTTAAACTTTCTTACATACCTACACTTTTTATTAATTGTCCTTCGGAATCGGTAAAATGAAACTGAAATATATTCATGACCGTGCGTTTGGCAGGATCAGATTCACTTAATTTATTACGTATTTTTTCAATTATTTGATCGCTTTGCATTTTATCGTTAAATCGTTAAATATAATGAAAATAAATAATATTTAATATCTTACAGAAATATGTTGTATTTACGTTTGATGTCGATAAATGACTGAAGATTTAATTTTATTTTAAACAATCAATGTGGATTACTGTTGTCCAGTGCATTATCATGTATATGTATATTATACATATCTATTGCGATCAATTAAACGGTAAAGAAGTTTATACAAGCGTAAATGTGAATGTATCTAAACGTAGATTTTTGCCATTTAGTACGTAGTTCAGATATGTATTTATTTTTCCTTTTTATTTCGTTTAACTTTAAGCTGGGATATTATTTTTAGATTATTTTTTGCATAATTATTATTAATTAAATTCAATTTGTTGTAAGATTTTACGTGGGTTTACGTTACGTTTTTTTATATATTTATTGTAATTCTATATTTCTATATATTTTGCCATGGGAATTATATAGAGATAGACGTCATTAAAGAGTTCGCAATTACAATAGTTAAGAGGGCAAATAAAAACTTACTTATATATATAATTATATTATTACCTATAGTTTGGTTGCTTATGGCTTCCACAATTTTAATAGACCGTCTTCACTGTAGGTGGCCAATAAATTTTGATGAGGATGATGTGATAAGCCAATTACATCTTTTTCATGAACCTAAAGCATAAATAATGAAATATGCATTTAAAAATTCGTTGAGATTCATATACATGTAACTTACATTTAAAGTTCTTTCTAATTTGCCCGAAGATACAGAGAAACAATACAATACTTGATCCTCACCAGCACAATAAATAAATTCTCCTCTAGGTGATAACGTGGCAGCTATAAAGGCACCGCCTTCCCTTTTACCCGAACTGAAGGATCTTACTATTTGACCAGCCATATTCATAATAACCACAGTATTAGAACGATTACAAACAATAAAATGTTCAGGATTTTTCGGTAAAATTAAAACAGTATTAACAGCCAATTCGTTACCCAATGGCTTATAAGTAGATAAACATTCAGTTGTTTTAAGAGACCATACTTTAACAGTTCCATCAGAGGAAGCACTTAAAATACTGTGTCCATCAGGAGTAAACGTAACTTCATTGACAAATGAGGTGTGACCTTTAAATTCCTTAAGCATTTTACCAGATTTTAAACCATGCAGACGTATGGTATGATCGAAAGAAGCACTTAAAACTTGACTATTATCTCGGGAGAACTGTAAACATGTTATTCCTTTGGTGTGAGCTTTATCGAATTTCCTTAAACATTGACCGGTCATTATGCGCCATACTTTTACTTGTCCATCTTGGGAACCGGAGGCTACCATTTCAGAATCTCTCGAAAACGATAAAGCCAATACAGCCTGTTCCATCATCATAAATTGATCTTGTGCCTGATATTTTAAATCTTTTCTTATTTTGCCGGTTGTAAAATTCCACACCTCAAGAAAGCCATCTACACTACCGGTTATTAAATATTGACCATCTGGTGAGAATTGGGCACATTCTACATGAGATTTTTGTCCGAATTTAATTTGACGGTACATTTGTGTTGGATACATTTCCTCTTCTTGATCTTTCATGGCAGCCTTACCACGGAACAAATCGATAGTGGTACCAGGTGGTAACAAACCTTGATGTTGTTGCCATTTTAAAGCTTGTCCCAACAATGCCAAAAGACGAGAGGAAGGTACTACATGTACTTCACCACTTAACTCTTGTGCTATAATGGCGCGTCGTTTTTCTTTGCTACTACCTTCGGGATACGCCTCACGGGGATCGAAATAGGCTCGTTGTAACATATTTTCTAAAATAATTTAAGTAACAATTCTGTTGTCTTTAACAAATGTTCGTTCTTAAACTCACCCAAATGTATATATCTTTCCGGTTCATGTTGTTTTAACATTATCATAGGATCTGTTTGTCTTAGCAATGAACGTGCTGCACCCAATTCTCTCAACTCAATCAGTTCCAAAACAATTTGTTCATATAAATTTAATAATTTTTTATCCGGCAACTTAAGGCTTTGTGTAACTTTTAGCACGGTGTCCCAATGACCATTTGTTATATCCTGTACGAAACCATCTACACTATCAACTGTATTTAAAGAAACTCCTGTTTCTTCCTGTAGGGTTTGTAAAGTTTTATACAAATTTGATTCTTTAAGATATTGTTGGATCAAACGGATAACGCTAGAGATTCAACAAAAATAGGATTTCAGTAATTTCTTAAACAAATAGAAATTTCCTTAAAATACTTACTCAGCCGATTCAATTTCAATAGACATTTTGTTTTATTTTATTAATAATTTAGATATTTTATTTATTTTTGTTACAAAAATAATGTAAATGCTGGTATTGGTCTCGCTAATTTTGTTTCTATGTTCTTCTTCTTCTGCTGCTATCATTCATAATAATTAATATCAGTGTTACCAGATGGTTATGAAAAGATACATTTCCTGTAAAAACGAAATTTTTATGAAAATGAGATTTTAAAACAATTTTCTATACTTTCATCAATGATCTTTCAAAACAAATTTGTTTTCGAAATACAAAATAAAACATTTTTCCTAAAAATGAAAATTAAATTTTTTATTAATTTTCTTCAAAAATTAAATTTCAAAACAATTTTCTATAATTTTTTTTTTTAATTCTATATTTTTGAAAGATTTTTAACTTTTTCTGTACCAACAATTTTTAAAAAAAAATTGTATATGAAAATAACATTCTTGAAAAAAAAACTATTATAATTAAAGTTAAAATTCTATAAAAACCAAGAATTCTATGAAAACGAGATTTTTGAAAAAAAAAAAAATATAAATCTATAAAAATAAACTTTTTAAAAATTTTCTTTAAAAATTAAATTAAAAAAAAATGTGAAATAAATTTTTTTTAAAAAATCTAAATTAAAAAAAATCTATACAAACAAATAAATTATAAATTAATAAAAACTAAGATTTTTGAAAACATTTCTTAAAAACAATATAATAAAATCTTAATTAAAAACATTAAAAAAATTCTACAATTTTTAATAAATTTCTTTAAAACGAAATTTTGTATAAATATTGAGTTTTTTTATAGAAAATGTTTCAATAATTTCATTCTAAAAGAAAATTTTGCTTTAAAGAATGTTTTTACAACATTTTTGTATTTAAGAAAAATGTCATAAATTTTCTAATTTTTAATAAATTTATCTTTTGATTAGATTTTCAAAATCTATAAATAAAAGCTGAATAATTCGATTGAATATGATTATGAAGAAAAATTATGCTTTGAAAACAATTATCTAAGAATTTTATACATCAAAAAAATAATAGCTAATATGTAGTACCGCCAAAAAAACAATTTTTTAAGTTAAGATTATAATATTAATTTAACTTGTTTTATTACACATTTCTCTTCATTATTTTGTTTATAATATATTTTTTAAGAATTTACAAATTATATGTTAATAATATATTATTTTTTTATACAATAGAACACGTATTTTTGTTTAGATTACAATATAATTTATTATTTTTTATAAACAAAAACAAAACAAACAAAAAAAGTCCACAAAAAATAGAAATGGAATAGTTTGTGTGTAAGGTAAGGAATAATAACAATTTTGTATATATGATTATATTTAAGAACAAAAAAATATACTCGAGAAAGACCCCAATTCTTTCTAAAGATGTATTTTTTAATGTACAAATAATACTTAAAAATTATTAAATTAAACTAATAATAGTTGTTGTTGTCTTTGATACATATTACTAAAGATGGCTAAAAAGATGTCTTGTAATAGATTTATGATGTTATCTAGGAAATTCACAAGAAGTTGAAATTTTTATAAGAAATAAAGAAAAACGAACAAAAAATATTTTTTTGTGGCAAAGGTGTTAAAATTTAAATCCACAAGAGATAATAAATAAAAGAACATTTTAATTATCTTTCTTCATTCTAGTGGAGGTCATACGATAGATAATGGAATCGCGTCCAGGATCCATGGATCCAATAGCATAGCAGATGGCCAACAAAGCAAAGCCAAAGACAACCATGAACCACAAAATAATGTTGAAAATTACAGGATAATCCTGATTGTAGTATTCAGCCAAGTTTAATCGGGACTGAAAAAAGAAAAAAAAAACATTAGAAAGACGTTAAGAAATATAACAAAGCATTAAACATACTATATCCTCCTTAGAAGCTACTTCACGTTTGCTACGGCTATTGGCATCAGCTTTGTTAGCAACGAATACAACCAAAGCTTCATTACTGCTGGATTTTTGAGCGGCATCATTCAAATGTTTAACTGCAGTTAACAAAAGATCATTGGCTTCATTGACAGCTTCAGATTCTTCGCCATGAGCCTTAGCAACAGCATCAACGTACAAACGAATGGAAATGAAATTGCATGACTTTTCCATGCTAACCAAGTTATTGGGAATAGCTTTAACGTATGCAAGACTTTCCAAGAATTGTTTATCAGCGGTGTGAAGGTCAGCGTTTAAGTATTTGGTTTTGGGAACAGCAGGAATTTCAACATCTCCAATAGTGTTCTTGAAGCTCAATTTACCATCTTCCAACTGTTCGAAAGAAATGTCGCAAACGGGTTCATTGTCAGCTTCCAATTGAGTAACGATGCCATTCAAAGACTGTTCAACACCATTACCTTCAACGGGGTAGGTTTTTCCAGCACCAGCAACTTTAGTGTTCTTAAAGCCATACACATAAAAAACAATGACACCCCTTGGCAAATTGAAAGGATCAATAATCGTTAAACCTGACCACTGACTGTCTCCAGCTACGGCATTTCCCATTGATGCGTACAAAACATCGCCAACATCGGAACTTTGTAGGGGTTCGTTACCCTTGAATGACAATGATTTGGGTGAGCTCAATACGGTAAATTGGCCAGTGGCATTAACTGTAATACAAATTTATTTTTATTTTATAATTTTATATATTCAATGGGGTTAATCATTATCAAAATTTTTATATATTTTTAATGGTGGAGCACCCCCTCTTCTAAATTTTTTTTTCTTTATGCACATGACACATACACACATTCAGCTGACTTTTACAAAATCAATAACATTAAATTCATTATTCTGGGTAGTTTTTCAAAAAAAGTTTCACATTTTTCTATAACACTTTTTAGATTTTCTTTTAAACTTTTGTGAATTCTTTGTATTATTAGGAGTTTAATATTATTTTTTTAAATTTTACTTACTTGCCACTACGCACAAAGAGAAAATTATTAAATTTCGCAGCATTTTTGTTCGTCCGATGAAAATTGATCATATGACAAACGGGGAGACGACAGTGTAGATTTTTTCACTGTTAATAACAGAGTTGTATTCCTATGTAGTTTACTTGTCACATGACAAATGTCAACTGTCACTGTACTGGTGATGTGTTTAGTTGTTATAAGATTTGTTGAAAATCGTTTTTTTATTGGCAAGTCGAAAAGCGTCACTAAACATTCCTTGAAAAAGTAACTTATTAGACAAGAGGCATAGTTGGCGGCTGCTTCGTTTGCCTTTGTAACGAATAACATTTCTTGCGACTTGTAATCAACAGCACTTTTCTACTAAATCCTTACATGGTTGGCAGCGTCGACTCGATACGACAAGTTCAGAGTAACAGACGTTTCAAACAAGTCCACAAATCCATTTGGTGTAATAATAACAACATATTGGTTCTTGCTTAAATATGTCTCCTAGTGAGAAACTATGAAAATTGTGATTTGTCGGTTGCTTCTATATATTTAACGGTATCGACTGTTGCCCCAACTGTCATTATTTATATTTGCGTTTTTCTCCGCGTTTTGTGATGAAAGAGTTTTTTGCACGTTTGTCGGAAAAAAATATTAAACAACACTTAAATAATATAAGTTTTTTCGTTTAAATTTATAGAAAAAATACATTTTTGGAAAAATATAGTTATTTTAACGAATAACAACAAAGTGATTTTCGTTTCCATCAAAAAATAAATATTATTTATATATTCTGGAATTGCATTGTCATTAGACCACATTTATTATTGTTTTAGTTTTAATATAATCTTTTAAGTAGCCATCGGAAATTTCTTCTTTAAAATGGAATCTTTAAATAAATTAAATGATATGATTAAATCGTGTCTTCTACCTGAGCTTAAACATGACTTGGACAATGTACCCATTGAAAAAGAACATTTCAAAACGTATCATGAAAGTTTGGAAATACAACTGCCAGTGTTGTATGACTGGATACAACAAAATCCAAATGATTTAATATGGAACGGAGAAACATCCGAAAGTATAAAATTGGAGGTTCAAAAATAATTGTTTGGAATACTAGAAACAAACATAAACAAATATTTATTTTCTAGATACAAAAAAATCTAACATTGTTGCTTTGCGAAATCAGCAGTCCTTCTATTTTCCAATTGCCTCAATCAAGACTGATAGAAAATGCGGAGAGAATTTTACAAAATTTTTTTAAATTAGACAGGGAAATAGAGGACTTAATATTTAAATATTATGAGGATAAATTACACAAAGATAAATGGAAAAAACAATTGGGAGCTGTTCACAGTTTTGTTAAATATTTAGAGGTAATTAATTGATATGTAGTAGTTTACTGCATAAACTTTCATTGGATTTTTTTCTCTTTAAGCTGCATTTTAGTTATCGTCGTAACCATGATAGAAATATGAACCATAAACTTCTTATGTTTTGTTTGGCGGTGGCTTTAAATATAAGAACATGTTACGAGACTCATTATAAATTTTTAAGTACAACTATGTTTTTGCTAATGTTACAAAAAGGGGTAATGAATTTTTTATAAAAATTTTTTAAATATATTCTTTAATTTACTTTACTTTTAGACTAATGATGATATAATTTCCATGAATATCCATAGTGTTATTTATGATGCCGTAATTAAAGATATTCATATAATGGATTCGAATAATTTTATTGTTTTACAATGGAATTGTTTATTAAAATGTTTAGATTTCTACACTAATTTCGACAGTTTTACGGTAAGTTTATGACATTTTAAAACATCTCAATTTTCGATAATTGAGTTTGAACTTTTTTCAGTGGAACTATTTGGATGATATGATGGATATATTGATACGTAATATAACTTTAGCTCCCGATACTCCTACTTCCATATGTCTTTTAAAATTCGTAAACAAATTAATTGTTTACTTTACTATAAATTATAAAGATTTTGAAGAATTTTTTTCTAAAAATCCTTGCACCGAGAATATAAATCAATTGCGATCATTAAGTCAAACAAATACTAGTTACACATGCTATAGATGGTCAAAAGGTATATTACAAATGTTTGTATTAGAATCATATAAACTAATGCAAACGATAGAAAATGTTAAGGAAATATTACAGGTAAAAAAAAAAATTCTAAAAATGAAAGTTGTATAGCAAAATTATTATATTCTTCTAGGAAATACATAAAATTTATATATTGGCTATCATGCCTATAGATTTAACTATAATAGAGCCTCATTTAATCACATTTTTGGAAAAATTTATAGCTGTATTAATGGAGTGTTTAAAAGTACACAAATGTCAGGAGGATTTATTAACAGTAAGTATAAATTAAAAAAAACATTTCTTTATATTACTAATATTTAAATCATTTTGTTGCAGATAATTACTTCCCTAATGGAAACTTTTTATGTGCATTTACAAAATGCCCCCAAAAATGGAAATCTTTATCAATTTAAACAAAATTTATATAAACTTATGCAAACTGAAACTTTTAAAAGATATGTAACAATTTGAAATTGCTAAAAATATAATTTATTAAACAATAAAATAATATATAAGAAATTTAATTTTGTTAACATTGCAAAAATCGAAATTATCCAACTCCACTAATTGCTTTGTTCTGAAATACATTCGGATAATACATTTTGTAATTCGCTTCTTATATATTGAACATGGTCTTGTATAGTTGGTTCTTCTGTTGTAGTTATTGGAATATCTTTGGTATCAACATTACGTGCTGTAACTGATGTATCATCTTCATTTTTAAGACAAGTATACAAGCCGCTAAAGCCTATGTTTATTTTTTTAATTACTAAATATTTTCTTATTGAACTTTTTTCAATTAATTACCTTCTTCGTTATTATTCAATCTATTAAGATCTTCTTGTACAGATTGTACTATATTCATATTAAATGATTCTTTTTCTTGTTCAATTTCCGCTTTTAGTAGTAACATTTCTTCTTGTAATCTTTTACGCCTTTCTTCCAATTCTAAAAGTTTTGTTTGTTCACTTTCCAAAGTTTTGCAAAGTTCACGAAATGTACTATTGGCTTTTTCTACCATAGATTGCTGTTTTTCATATATATCATCTGTTAAGTCGCCTCTGGTTGTCGTTAGTAGCAATTTATAATTTTGAGAAACCTGTTCATCACTTGTACAATTGGTTTGAGTTTCATTTGTTAAATCGTGATGTTGATTTTTTGCCATATTTTTCAAAGATTATTTTATTTAAATTTTTATTATTTTTTTTTTTTTTCAATAAAATTATAAAAATATATTAATTATTGAAGTAATTATTTTTAAATATTTTTGAACGGAAATAAGTTTTGACAATAAATTCTCATTAGTTTTGATTAAAACTTTTTTTGTTTATCTCTGAAGAGTTACATAAACAGTTGTTAAATAAGTGGATCCCATAGTACCTGGAAAATCTGTTGGAATTTAGTATGAAAATAGTTTTTCGGTACTATTAAGAGGAAATTTTTCAACTACGCCTTATATAAAATTTTGATAATGATTTGTAGAAATATATATTGTAGAATTTCGCTTAAAATAACAATCAGTGCAATTTTTGAAAGTATCCCTAATGTGTAATAAAAAAAAAAGTTCTAAATAAACAAAATTTGTAGAAATTGTGAAATTCCAAAATTTTTTTTAAATATATCTAATTTTTTTTTTTTTAATTGAAGAACGAAACAAAAAATAGTTTAACAATAGAAAAAAGGTAGGAATATAAAAAATATAACATTTGTGAACACTTAAATGTCTCTAAAAAGCGTGAAATGTATGTTCAAGTTTAGAAGATTCCGAACGTCAATGGCACTGTATTACTTTTTGAGATAATTCGAAAATATTGGAAAAAATTCCTTAGTTTTAAGTCATTGCATGTTCATTTCCATTTATTTTCAAATATGTAATAAACTGAAGTTATCTGTTCCTAACAGTAATTGCATCTAAATTCAAAAACCAATCCCGATTTTCCGGATGCGCAACACTATACATTCATTACTCCAAATAAATCCTGAAACTTTTTAAGAGCCACCTGTTTAATTGAGAACCGCTAATATAAATTAAAAAATTAACGACAATAATGATAAAATTAAATTCAAAATCAAAGATCACAGAATTCAATATTAAATCAAACTTAAATTCAATATTAAATCAAACTTAAACATTTATTGCAATATAAATACTAAAAGATTACGATTCATTGGTAAGTTTTTCAATTTCCAATTGTAATTTACGTGATTCCAATAACATTAAAGTTCTTTTAATTTTACAATTTTCAGTAAGTTTTGTGAAATAGGCAGCTTTAATGCGATAATATTCGGTTTCTGCTTTAACTAATTCATCTTGTAATTTTTGTGATTCTTTTGAACGTGGCATTAAATTTTGTATAACATTAAGTTCTTCTTCAATATTTAATAAATCTTCATCAGTAATTTCCTCAATATCGTCATCATCATCTAATGCTGGTGAAACATTAGTGTTGATAGTGTTAGCTGTTGTAGTATGAAAAGATTCTACAATTTTAGGAGATTGTTGATACTGCTGTTGTGGCTGGGAACTCGTAGTAATTGGAGACTGTATAGAATTAATAATCTTAGTAATAGGCTTAAAGTAAAAATAATTATTTATTATTACCTCATTAGTTTTGTCATAAGTGTGGGATGTATTTAGGATTTCAACATGTATAGACGATTTGCGTGATCTTTTCGAACGTTTCATAGTAGTCACCTTATTATGCATATGAATTATGTAACAATTAATAAATATAAATATTATTTTAAGTAAAATTTAACTAATTAGCAATTTATATTAAGATATAATTGTAATCATTTGCCCTGCTCTTCTAATTGTTTTATTTCTAAACGCAATTTTTTGGCTTTTAAAAGCATCATTGTTTTTTCAATTTTTAAATTATTCATTTCTCTAATAAAATATTGTGATTTTTCTTTAAAATATTGAATTTTAGCTTTTAGTTTATCATCGGATTTATCCTTTTTTGTTGTAGATTTACGTAACGGTACATAATCGTGTAAATTCTAAAACATAAAAGAAAATAAAAAATATTTTGTTGTTTTTTTTCACGATTTCTTCTTTCGCTAAAATTTCTTGGTTTTCTTTTTTTATTTTAACTAAATTTTTAAAAATTATTGATTTCTTTAAATACTCACATCTGCTGTTTCCTCATAGGTAGTATTATCATTTATATTGGTATCTTCAAATTCCATATCGCATTGCTCCGTTTTTACATTTGTATTAACGTTTTCATTTTGTTGAACTTTTTCCGATTTTGGAATATCACGCTGCTATAAGAAAATATTTATTAGATTTAAGTTCGATTTTCTATTTACATATAGAAATCGCAGACCAATTCAAATTTTACACATGAGTTTAAAGAAATTTAAAAGTAAAATTTATTTGAATCATATTTACATTTTTAGTGATTTATGTTCATAAATCTTCATTTATAAGGAATATTGGAATGCATGGTAGATAATATAATAAACTCTTTTTTAGTAGGCTTCATCCTGTTGTCAAATAACTTATAATTTAATATGTGTCCACATATTTATTTATTCATTCAAATATAAGCACAATCTTAAATTTGTAGATTGATAATTTTTACATTGACAGACTTCGAAACTAATTCTGATGCTTATTTTTATATTTTTTTTTATATTTTTACCCTTTTTCCACCTACAATTTTGTAGATAAAATAAAATTTTTGTAGATCTATGTTATCAACAGTTATAGTTTGACAAAATCCAAAACATTACTGTAAATGCTTCTATAAATATATATGTACATATGTATGTACATACCAACATTGTTTACATTTTGCTTATACAGTTCTTTGTATGTATGTACAATCAAAAATGTACATAATGTAAATGCAAACATATGTATGTATATGTGTTTATTTTTTATTCACGTTTATTTTACCTTTACTTCTAAATTAAGAAATTGAGCAGGATCGTTAACATTTTTGTTAGCCGCTATGCATGCATTTCTGAAATTTATATAAATACAATTCTTTTGATAATCATTTACTTTAATTACTTTTATTTAATAACTCACCTATGCTTTTGCAAACGTATAGCCGCGGTATTTTGTAATACACGATTACAAGCAGTACAAATTGCTGTATGTTTACCATTCTCCACTTTTGGTATAAAACCATACAGCTCATAGGCTTCACTGGTTTTGCGACCGCTTATTTTCATTGTATTTTAATTTTTTCACTTATATTTTTTGTTTGATTGAGATGTTTGATATTATACTAAATTTCTTTTTTTGTTAAAAAAAAAAATCGGAAAAATAATAGCAACAACAATGTTAACAAGTTGACGCGTCAAGTAAAAATGGCGTAGAAAATGCCAAATTTCAACATATGCTTTGGTATGTGTAAATATGTAATGTAGACAAAATTAAAGTGATGTCAATTGTTTTATTACATTGGTAGTTTTAAAATATCTTTAATTTAAAATATTATTTTAATTTAATTTCATATGTTTTAATAAAAAAAATCTTTATATTTAGAATTATTAATTTTAAAGCTCTGATTAGAACTTGTCAAAAATGTAAACATTTTTATAAAGCAAATGAAATTAACGATAATTTATTTGAACTATATTATTATTAAATTTACACATTATTACTAAAACAAAGTTTGTTTATTTCACCAACTTAAATTTAATTTTTAAATTCAAATTTTTGCCTTATTTTTTGACAATTTCTAATTACCCATACCATAAAACAATTACTTTACCCAACATTCGATTACTTATTCTCGAATACAATTACTCGATTTGTTTTTACATTATTTGTATAACACTAATTTATTCATTTATTTTTTACACGAATACAAACAATTTTATTCGAATTATTGAAACAAATCGTCATAATATTTTTTTATCACAAATTAAACGAATAAATAAATATTCGATAAATAAATTGTTTAGAAATTTGAATATTAGAAACCGTTGTTTAAATAACAAACATACATATATAACAAAGTAAAGATAAATATGAGTGACAATGATGGTTCTAATAAGGATGCACCCATACGTAAACGTGCCAGTTTGGTTTGGCAGTATTTTGAGAAATTAAGCAGTGTTCGTGTCAAGTGTCGTATATGTCAACATGAACAACGTTATATGGGTAATACGGCCAATGCATTGAGACATCTAAAAGCTAAACATGATATAGACGCCAGAGCTATTGGTCTATCCGATCCGGAAAATGTGAAACGTATGAAAGCCTTATCCACATCGGGTATACCATTTGAACAAACCATTGCTGCTATTAGTATTAAAAATGAATGCCAGTTTGGCGATGACATTGATAATGATGAGGACCACCACAACGAGAGTAAGGAACATGATGAGGCAGAAGATGAACGTAGTTATAAAAATAGTCGTAATAGTCGTCGTATTACTGTTTATGAGAATGACGCTGATATAGATCCTTATGGAAATAATGACGAAGTTAGTATTGTTTTAAAATTATTCATGAAATTAAATTTAATTTTATGTTTCTTTTTTTTAGCCTTTGGTAGATTTTAATGATACCAATAACCATTACATCACCACTAAAGATGAAGACGATGAGGATAATTTAAATCACACACACAATTCTAAATTAAATCGTAAGCGTAGTTCATTAGAAGATGAACGTATTAGAGCGGAAATTGAATATTTTCGGGAAAAGGCTGGCTATTTTCGGATACAGAAACATTTAACTGCTTTACAGGCAAAAAAAGTTAAATTTGAATTAGAACAATTGTATCAGCAAAAGCAATAAACATTTATATACATACATATATGCTTACATATTATGGTTAATATTTTAATAATAGTTAGTAATGGTATAATAAAGACAATTATCCATGATTTATCATGCGATGGAAACAAATAAAAATTTAAATATACATTTTAAATTTGACAAGAAACTTAAAATACAATGGCGAGGCTAATTTTATTTTAATCTGTTCATATTTGACGACTATAATAACTTCCGAAAACATTCTAACATACGTAAAAGATTTATATAAAATTTTTACTTTTAATACAAAATAGTATTATACAGATTTTTTATATATCCTTAAGTGCAGTAGGGAATAATAAGGGCAGACTTGATATACTGTATCTCCCTTAAATGTATAATTATTAGTTTATATGTTTATATTAGGAAGTATCTGCTTACTTTGCGATTTTTTCCAAAGATGATTAGTGCAATTATTTAGTAATTGATTTTGCTACGGTTTTAAATGAAGCGAAAACGAAGACTTTTTAGTTCTTCAGGACCACTTTTTGTATTCATATTTCAAACTAAACTATACTGAAATTATTTGGAATCAATCATAACTTTTTTAGTGAGATGTAATAATTCAAACACATGTAAGTGAAAATCGAATACTTTAAATACTTGGCAAAAATCTTTAATAATAATATTGTGAACAAATATAATCTTAAAATTAAAAAAAAAAAAAAGTCTATTAGCTTTGATTTTTACTATCCATTTGATTTATTTCTAATTTAATTTTTTTAGCCTGTAGTGCTGTTAAATGTTTTTGTAAACGGAAATATGCAGCTTTTTCACGAAAATATAAAGTTTCTGCTAAAATGCGATCCTCTTCCAATTTTGTTCTTCTAGCTGATTTACGCTTTTGGTCACCAGAATTATTATTGTTGCTAATTCTTAAACAGTGTTCCTCTAACTCGGGAAATTTTTCATAAATCTTATCATTGTCAGTACTAGAAAAATCCTACAATATATAAAAGAAAGAAATAATTTATTGTAAGTCTGTTATTTTATGTAATTGAATTACATCTTGTCTTTGAACTTCATCATCCTGATCGTCATCGTCATCATTATTGTGATAAGGATCTTGGGCATCAGTTGAATCACTAGCTGTAGAACCACTGCGCTTTGCATTCGGTTTGCGTTCAATTGTTATATTGTTTGGTTTTGTTATTTCAGTTATGCCACTTAATTCCTTGATACGTCGTTGATTTTCTGGATCCTGTTGTCCTTTTAATGTTAGATCTAAATTATGCCTAGCCTTTAAATGTCTTAGAATATTACCAGTGGTGCCTTGATAATTTTGTTCATGGTCACACAAGCGGCATTTAACGCGTTGTTGACTTATTTTTACAAAGAAATTCCATACTAAGCTACGTTTCTTTGATTTATGTTCATCGTACATTGGTTGTAGCAAACTATTTTCCAACATTTCCATTTTTGTTTAAATAACGGATTTTCCTTCGTATTCAAATTAAGGTTAATACAGTTTTTATTGTTCGATTTATTTGTGAAAATCAAAATATTATTCGTATAATTTTAGGGTAAATGATAAGAAATATTTTTTTCTTTTGCAAAAAATCCGGTTTGTATCTTATAGTGTTGTGAAATGTTAACAGCAAGTAATGAGTATTGTTAATGGTAGTAGATAATCGGTACAGAATTTTGTATATAATACTTATTTACTTTGAAACACTTTTTTTGGCTATAAATTATATTTTAACTAAAATATTTTTTACTGCAGATATTAGATGTTTTGTTTGCGTTAACAGTTTTTACATGTTAATTAACATAAGCACTGTTGTTATATTTCGTATAGCGCAACTACTCTTTTTAAAATATTCAAGAAAATCCGTAAAATGAAATTGTAATAGAAATATTTTTTTAAAACATTAATTTTCAAAAACCAAAATATTGAGTTTAAATTTTCAGTTCAATTTCTTTTACTTCTTTTTCTACTACACTACTTTTTTGCTGGGTTGCTTTTCTTTTAACAGTGTAGTTTACATTGCCGTCTGTCAATTAACATAAGCAGTGTTGTTATTATTCTTTTTTGTTTTGTTTTGCTTTGATATTTTTCGCCGCCATTTATTTTTGAGATTTTTTAATCGAAAAACAAAAAACCCGATAATGTTTTAGCGTTTCTTTTTTCTATCTTTCTTTCGAACGACGAATACACAAATACTCGTGGCGTTGAAAAAAAATAATTTGGTATTTTCTTACTTTCGGAGCTGATTACTCAATTTATAATTTGGTTTTGAAAAAAAAGAAAATATTCAATGCTAAATACCGATTATTTGCAAAAAATCAAATCAAAACAAATCCGTTGTCCCACAATAAGAATCAAAACAATAAATGGAACAGTATCAAACCCAGGACAATAATGAGGAAACATTGATTGAAACTGATTACGAAGTAAGTGAAATATTTGCGGACAGCGCAGCTGACTCGAACGACATTGAAGTGGATGATTTTGAGAATTTCCAAAAGCAACAAACAGTACAACAAGAGGAGCAAAATCTACAACAAGTGGAGCAGCCAGTGGAAAGAAACGGTGTTTTAAGGAATAATTATTTGTCTGCAAAACAACGACAGAAACGTAAATATAGTTTTGTTTGGCAATATTTTCAACCCATCCAAGGTACAAATCAATTCCAGTGCCTTTTGTGTCAATCTTGTGTTTGCAATCAAACTAGTAATTTAGCCCGGCATTTGGCTTCAGCTCATGATATTACCAATAAGTTAAAAGAAGTGAGTACAATTTTTTTTTTTTTTTTTGTCATCCATTATTATTTTTGGATAAATATGCATTTTTTGTAATTAGGGTTTAGAGAATTTAGTGCGTATTCGCCCTAGTCGTAGTTTTATTTGGAAATACTGCACCAAAGAAGATTCCAAACACGCTCGTTGTCATTTGTGCAATAAAATACTATACTTTGGAAGTGGTAATACAGCAAATATATCTAAACATTTAAGGCGTTTGCATTCGGACTTAGTAAAGGAGACCAAGGTAATGTCATAAATAAACGTAATGTTCTTTGAAAAAATCCATTGATTTAAAATAAATATGTTTAAAAAATGTCTTTTTGCAGAATTCAAATTCTCCTAAAATGGATGAAGAAACTATGCAAGCCACAGCATCACTATCACATAATTCTGCAAACACATATGATGATGATGTTAACAATGATGGACGCTCTAGTGTAGACATAACATCGGCTGAACGTAAAGAACGACGTGGAGCCAGTTATGTGTGGAATTACGTTGAAAAATTATCACGACATACAATACGTTGCCGTCTTTGCACTAAAATTATGTCCTTTCACGGTACCGCTAATGTTATAACACATCTGCAACGTCGTCATAATGTTTTGGGTGAACCGGGCTCATTAAATCAAATAATCACTGCAAAACCAGATTCATTTAGTGAATTAGATAATAATGACGATTATGAAAATAATGAATATGAGGGTAAAAAATATGGAAGAAAATCAATGAGTACTGCTAGTGTGGTCTGGAAATTTTGTACACGCATTAGTCAAGATCAAGTAAGATGTTGCTTTTGCAAGAAGAACCTTTCGTATCAGGGAACTTCGAATTTACAACGACACTTGCATCGCATGCATGGTGTTATAACACATGGCCGTCTTAGTAAAGCTACTGAAGATTTTGTGGCCATTAAGGAGGATAGTTTTAAAGTCCCTGAAAATATAGACTTTATTTGGCAATTCTGTTCACAATTGGATGATCATCAACGTACTAAATGTAATATGTGTGATGCTCTATTTGATAGCAAGGATATTGAGACTATAGTTAAACATTTAGCCATGGTACATTCGGTGGAAATGAATCATAATTCTCATGGCGATCATAAGCCTATAATAATAAGAACTAAAAAAAGAAATCGGCATGCTGCATTTGTGAGTATTATTAAACTAAAGATTAAATAATTAAAGATTTTTGCAATATTTTGTGCGTTATTTTGAAGGAATCTGATGATGAAGATGATTTTGATGCAAAATGGAGTAAATTGGATGAAGCTCACGAACAACAGCTAGCAAACGAATTTGATGAGTCTAATATTAAAAGGGATGATTCGCTATATGATGACATTATAGAAGAAGATCCCAACAATTATGACGAGGAACCCTTTGATCCCACGGTAAGCATAATAACAATCTTTTGTTAAAAAAGTTTAATAATTTTTACTTTATTTAGTTGGCGCAAGACATACCTCAAGCTAATCCTTTATCTCCCCATTCTTCGCATCGAAGTTCTCCCCAACCACAAACAAATATTATGTACCAAAATCAAGATCAGGAGCAACAACAATTACAAGGTCAAACGTTACAACCAAACAATCTTCTTCCACCTTTAGATACAAAAGTTCTTCTTAAACTGCAAGAAGATCGTTTACGTATGGAAACTGATTATTTCCGTGAAAAGGCTGGATATTATCGTATGCAAAAATATCTAACAGCTTTACAGGCGAAAAAAGTACGTCTCGAATTGGAACGTTTTAGTAGTGGTGAAGCGACTATTGTGGCCACTACTGATTTAAATGGTGCCTATGCTGTGGAAGTTATACCAGAACATATGACTACAACACAACAATAGACTTAATGATTTAGAATGTTTAAACTTTCTTATATAAATTTGTATAAACTAAACATTAAATATGTAATGAAAGATGTTATTTTTAAATACATCTAATTAAGTAAAATAGAAGAGTTTTATTTTAATAATTTGAAAAATACTTCTTTTTATCTTTTCTTTAAAGAATTGAAAATTTTTGCTTTTATATAAAAATTTCGAAAGTAGTCTGCTGTTTGAGAAGTTTTTGAAAATTTTGCTTTGGGAGAAAATTTTTTATGGAAATTTCAAATTTTGTTTTTATAGAACATTTTTCGAAATTTTTGTTTTTAAGAAAACTCTATGAATTGTTAGAAAATGTTTGACACAATTAAAAAAAAAAAAAACTATTTTCTAAGTAAACCGGGGGAGGTTAAACATACAGAACATATATTTTTCATTCATATTTTTTTATTTTTCTTTTCAAAACTTATATTTATTATATATCTAATAGTATTTTACAAAATATTATTTCTTTCTATAAATAACAAAAACTGATAGTATAAAACTAAAATAAAAACTCAAATTAAAATTATTAATTTGATTCAGAATCAAATTATGGCTTTTTATAGTATTAATTGGGGAATATTTGAATAAAACAAAAACAAAATAACTAATAATTGTTTAATTTGTATACATAAGTATTTTTTTAACAACTAATTAACAAGAAAAATTCTAAAACTTTTTTATTTTATATGTTTTATAATATTAGTCATAAACACTAGCTAAATTTTTATAATTATATATAAATACATTTATTTATGCATATAAAATAATTTACAAAAAAAATATCATGAAAATGGAAAAGCAAAATACCAAATATAAATCGTACAAAATAGGGAAAGTTTAAATATTGTTAAAGAATTTTATGTTTATAGAACAAAAGTTTGTACTTGTTGTTTTACTATATATGTTTCTTATTTATTTCAATTTGGTAAAACGCTTAATTTAAAACTAAATAATTAGTTTGTAGTTTATAAAGTTATATATATTCAGTTGAAATGTAAATGATTTAATGTTCAAAGATAATGGTCATAATAGCCATAAGACCTATGCCAGCCAATAAAGCGAACAATTGTTTAACAGATTCCAGGCGATTATCTTCTTGAAGAAGATCGGGTAATACTGTAACTAAAGCTATGTGCAAAAAGCCACCAGCTGTAAAAGGCATAATCCAGGAGGTGCGGGCCTCTGAAAAATATATAATTGATATTTATATATAGAATTTTGTTTGGTTTTATAAAATTTTTTCAACTTACCCATTGCAGAAGTAACACCCGAACCACCAATGGCTACTAAAGCACCCAAAAGACCAGCACCAGCTGTTAACAATTGAGCACGAGCAGCATCCCATCGACTAAAACCGGAACGTAATAATATAGCAAAATCACCAACTTCATGTGGAATTTCATGTACTAAAAGAAATTTACATTTAATTGAATTCTTAAAACTGATCAGGAGTTTTGTTAAATAAATTTAAAAATATAAATTTTTTAATAACTAAAATTTTTCTGTTAAAATCTTGATTGAAAGAAGAATTTGTAATTCAACAGAATTAAAAATACTTACACAATATGGCAAATGTAGCTAAAACACCATGACGAAATGAGACTAAAAATGAACCAGCCACTGCCAAGCCATGGGTGAAATTATCTATAGAATTTGCCATTAGATTTAAATAGCCAGCAACTTTTTTGGGTTGCTCTTTACTTTTTTGCTCTCGTTCTCTTAAGTAGCATCCGTTCGGAACATCTTCAATATCACAGCCCTTACCCCCACAACCTTCGGATGTTTGTCCTTCTAAAATTTTACCTCCGGTACGTCGCATTAAGCAATTGGCTATTTCAACACATTTAGGTTGAGGATTCTCTTCATCAGCATTGGCATAGCCAGAGAAAATTTTTTCAACTATTGTGAAAATTAGAATACCCGATAGCACCCAAAGGCCAGAATTAAGGGAGGGATGGCCGTTAGATGTTGCTGCATAAACAATAAAGAAGTGAATAATAAATAAATGTTAACAATTAGCTCTAGCGTAAATGATTAATTTTTGTGTTGAGGTCGATTCATTTATATTTCAGTTCTACCGCATTTCAGTTCTAGTTCAGTTCTTTCAAATTCGGTTCTGACTCAGTTCGTTCTAGTAAAGTGATAGCTCTTAAATTAAAACAAATAAATCTACTAACCCATTTCATTATCTCCCTGCCAGGCTTCTGGTAATAAATGCAAAAATACATCACCTAAAAGACCACCTACAGCAAAACTGAGTAAAACTCTTAGGAACTTTGATTCACCAGCTAAAAAAAAAAAAAATTATTTGAAATGTTTAAACTGATAAAAAAATATAACACTTACGATCTTTATATCCTTGCTGATTTAATTTTTCATCTGTTGGTATGATTAACAAAGGTAAAATACCACTTAAACCTATGACCACTGAACCCAGCAGTGAAAATATCCAAGGAGTATATTCGAATGCCTTAAAATATTCGGGTACATATTGATTGACCAAATGTGTATATAACATAACAATATGTTCGTCAATAAATCCAGTTGTAGAATTCATGATTAAATCTTTTGTCTTTCTTTGCTTTTCTTTAGTTAAGCTTGCACTAATTTAATATCACAATTGAGTTGTGGTTTATATGATTTATCAAATATATCAGCTGTATATCACAAATTTGTTGATGGATATTGAAAAATTCAAACAATAATTATTCTTTGTTTTTTGGTTAATATATAGTAAATATTTTTCAGAATTAATCAAGAAGATTGCATTAAAGTTGTTTGTTGAAATGAAGAAAATCGGATATTATCCTTATTTCAATAATGATATTATTGTTGCTCAAAATCATTAACTTTTAAAAACAATGTATTTGAAATTCAAATCTGCAAAAAAAAGTAAATATAATTATTTTTAAACTTTATAACTTATTCATTTTTTAGGACAAGTTTTCAAAGCAATGACTAATTTCTGAGTTAAACGTGTTTTAATTTAAACATTAGATTAATATTTTAACGTATTCAATTTTTATAAATGTTAACGCTTATATAATATAGGATCAACTTATTCATATTGTTAGTATAGTAAACTATGAAAATTCATCTTATAGAATTTCTTTATTTTACTGGGCGATAATTTTTTTAATATACGTGTTATAAGTAAACAAATCTCCTTAACATATTCACGATTAACAAATAAGGTCCTATGTAACAGAAAAAAAATAAGTGGACGAAAAATCGGTAGAAGTCATGCTTATTTTCTATTTGTACAAAATCGAACAGAAAGAGAAATAATAAACAAAATTTCATACATATTTGAACATCCTTTCGTGTAATGTTAATGACATGTTATGGAATAAAATGCTCAAAAAGTGTCAATTTTTATGTTCTTTTCGTGTCAAACTTTCTAATTTATAAACTTAATGTGGTCATTTTCAATTTCATCACACAGGTGGACATACCTATATATACTTGGATTCTTAGAATATATATACATATTAGGAACATTCGCGAATATTTTAACATTTCATAAGAGAAATGAAAATCCAATAATTTTTTAATGGTAAGTATAAAAATTATTCTAACTAATTTACAATTCTAAATATGTTTCATTATACAATCTCATTAAATACATTTCCATTGGTACACCTTAGCAACATGTTTGAAAAAAGTTTTAATCATTTCTTACTAAAATATTTCAAAATTTATGTCTTTTTCAATTGACATGTTAATCTTTTTATCCATTGAAATAACAAAAGGGTCAACTTCGTTCATTGCGTCAATTTGTCTAATATTGAAAACTTAAATATCTATTGATAAGATAAATATTACCTGACCAGTAGCAAAAAAAAAAAAAAAAAAAAAAAA
>JACGTJ010002682.1:203-13314 GCA_014858695.1 Chrysomya rufifacies | reverse complement strand
CTAGAACTGAACTAAAATTTAACTAGAACTGAACTTGGAATGAACTCGTACTGAATTTGAAGTAAACCAGAGCGGAACTAAAACTGAACTAGGGCTGAACTTAAGGAGAACTGAACTAAAAAAAACTGAATCTTACATCTATTATAAATTATTTTTTCAACCTTACATATTTTCACTTCTGAAATTGTTGCTAAACCCCGTACTTCTTAAAACCTTGTAGAAAATTTCTGTGTCAAAATAACAAAAATCTATTGTTAGTTAACTGACATCTTTCCAGCGCTTGTACGAATTAAAGAAAATATGCATTATTTATTGCGTTTTAGCTAAAAAAAAAAAAAAAAAAAAAAAAACATAAATATAAGATTGCAAAAATTTTCCACAATAAAATAAAAAAATAAATATTGCATAAAACGTAATGCTAATGATTATTATGTCCGACGTTTTTATAAGTGACAAACTGTCTGTATGTCAAAACACTGAAGTGTTATCTCAATATTAAGAAAAAAAATATATAAACTTTTGTAATGTACCCGCCATATATAAATCTAATAGTTTAACACAATTTATTTGTAATTTTTAAATATTAATTCAAATTATTATTTAAATTGACACACGCCCGAGATTCAACAAAGACCTAATACCCTAGTTCTTATTAAATCAGTACACACACATTTACAATTTATTATACTGAAATTACATGTATGTAAATAATATGATTTTATTTAATCAAACGGATTTGATTTAAGGGTTTCCCATTTTGGCGGTAAGCAATAAATCTGCATAAATCATTGCAGTATTGTTACCCTTGAACATTATTTTCAAAAACTTTTAAGCATTTACTTACTTATGACCTTAAATAAAATTTATATTCAGATCAATGAAAATGGTTACATTGTAATCGAAGATTTCCTAACACCCGAAGAGGTTGATGAACTTTTCAAATCGGGTCGTGCCCTTTGCATGGAAGCACCACAGGCTAATCGTAAAATTTTCAACACCACCGAAAATCATGATGTTCAAAGTAAAGATGAATATTTTATGGAATCGGGAGACAAAGTAAGATACTTTTTCGAAGATGGTGCTGTTGGTGAGAATGGTGAATTATTAGTGGATCCTACAGTGGCCTTAAATAAAGTTGGTCATGCGTTGCATGTGGAACATCCCGTTTTTAATAAAATTAGTTTTAGTAATCGTGTCAAAGAGATTTGTTGGCAATTAAATTTTAATCGTCCTGCCATATGTCAAAGCATGTACATTTATAAAAATCCCAGTATTGGCGGTGAAGTAATACCTCATCAGGATTCATGGTTCTTATATACTGAACCAAATTCAGCTATTGGTTTTTGGTTTGCTCTAGAGGATTGTACCTTACAAAATGGTTGTTTGCAATTCATTAAAGGTTCTCACAAAAGCGGTGTCCATCGTCGTTATATACGCAATCCCGATAAATCTTCTAAGGAATTGATGATTTTCGATAGAGCAGCTCCATTCTACCCACAATCAAGTTTTACTCCCATTAAATGTACTAAAGGTAATTAAAAATTGTTTAATTATTAAACTTGAATATTTGAATATGTACATTTTTTTCCTTATAGGTACTTGCATTATTATCCATGGCAATGTTGTTCACAAAAGTGAACCTAATCGTTCGAATAAAAGTCGTCATGCTTACACTTTCCATGTTATTGAGACTGAAAATAATGTAAAATATTCTGAAGACAATTGGTTACAACCACCCAAAGATAAACCCTTCCCCATTTTGTTTGAAAGAAAGAACTGATTTCATTTTATAAGTTTTATATAATTTTTTGCATCATTAGGAAAAAAATCCCATTTATGTTTTATTATATAATTTTTGTAAATTTTTATTAAAAAAACATTATTTTTTATATAATTTTAGTCTAATACTGTTTAAGAATCAAAATATATGTATTACTGCAATAAAAATGTATTTTAAATAAATTTAATAAAAAATAAAACTTTTTGATTTTAATTATAAAACTACATAAAAAAATTTGCCCTTTTCCACAACTAGTTTCTAAACTTAAAAAAAGTAGCAAAAACTTAAATTTTGGTGCTGAGACCATAATTATGGTGTTACTATTTCAAATGTTTTATAAAATATTTTAAATTTAAATATTCAGTACAGTAAAAGATATCCAGCGTCCTATGTTTTTCGAAATTTTCGTTTTTTTTTATACTTTCATGTATACTTGGACATTTGTTTGGTTTATTTTTCTTTATTTATATTTCAACTTCAAATGGTACAAAATGATTTTTTCCTTTTTTGCATTCGAATATCTAATGCGACATATTCGGTATGAGAATAACCAAATCTACAATTTTTAGCTTTCTAAATTTAGCTATTCAGCTACTAGCGTTAAGATTAGTTTAATACAAACTTCGAATTTAACACATTTATGACTACCTCAAAGAACTTGAACTGAACTAAAAAGTGAAGTAGAAATTAATTAGAACTAAGTTAAAACTAAACATGAGCTATTATTTAAACAAAACTGAACTAGTATAGAAGTAGAATTTAAGTGGTTACTTACTTAAACAATCTTAAATAAAAATAATAAATATTGCAAAATGAATAACTTTCGTATGTAAATTTTCAAACCCAAAAAATGTTCAACATACATGTATTTATATAAGATGTTTCATACTTTTCAATTTATTTATAACATGTAAGCCAAAAATACCAAATCAATTACAAAGTTGGAGTTCTTCATAATATTGTATAAATATGTTTTTAAAGAAAATTGTTTAAGTTTAAAGAAACTTAAGTGGATAAAACACAATTAAATGTTCAATATATTTAATTTTATGTTTACAAAAGATTTTTTAAAATATACAGTTTTTCGCGCATGTTAGAAGGTGCAAGTATTTCAAAGTCGACAAAAAATAACGCTGTTATAACGTCATATACTTTTTCGGAAAAAGACCACCTGGCAACACAGCACATTATATGACAACACCAGCTCAAAAGTCGATTCGTCTATTTTCTTCAAAAGTATTCTTCATATCAAAAGTCTTATATTGGAATTCTATTATCATTTGTTCAAGTGGTTGTTTTTTTTCTTTTTTTTTTTTTGCAAATCAGAATTATTTTCTAATTTGTTTTTGTAACTTATCGCTTGTTTTGTTATTTAACAGTATAGCGTGTTAAACAATAACAATAAAATCATAAAAGATAATACTAATACCAAAATAAGTTTTCCAACAAAAAACTAGAAAAATAACAACATCATGAATAAAAGTAAGTGGTAGTGGGATCATCATTTGATCAACAGCTTTCTAACGTACTTAACGTATTATTCCATTATTTGTTTCGTTATTACGCATATTTTAACCTCCTCTTCGTATTTTTTAACACTTACAGTCATGCGTTTAGCTTTAATACAACTAAGATGTTCCAAAGATAAATTGGCCAATATAAATAATGCTTCACAAAAGATACGTGAAGCAGTGCAAACACATAAACCCCGTTTAGTAGTTTTGCCTGAATGTTTCAATAGTCCCTATGGCACGAAATATTTCCGTGAATATTCTGAACCTATTCCCACCGGACAAACATCGCAAAAGTTGTCGGAGTTAGCTAAGGAATTACAGGTATATATAGTTGGTGGTACTATACCAGAATTGGGAGAAAATGATAAAATCTACAATACTTGCACCATTTGGTCGCCAGATGGTAATTTGTTGGCTAAACATCGTAAAATGCATTTATTCGATATGGATGTAAAGGGTGGTATACGTTTTAAGGAATCTGAAACTTTATCGGCTGGTAGCGATTTTACTATCATTGAAATAGATGGTCATAAGATTGGTATTGGTATTTGTTATGATATACGTTTTGAAGAAATGGCTAAGATTTACAGAAAAGCTGGTAAGTGTTTTAATTTTTTTTACAATAGTTTTATATTAAACATGTTATTTAGGTTGTGAAATGTTAATTTATCCTGCTGCATTTAATATGACCACTGGTCCTTTACACTGGGAGTTATTGCAACGTTCTCGCGCCAATGACAACCAATTATATGTTGTCACTACTTCACCAGCCCGTGATGAAACTGCGGAATATATTGCTTACGGTCATTCCATGGTGGTTGACCCATGGGCTAAAGTTTTGAAAAGTGCTAAAGAAGGAGAAGAAACTGTTGTGACAGATATAGGTATATTATTGTTTATATATTTTATTGAAGTAAAATTAAAACTTGTTCCTTATTATCTTTTGCAGATTTCTCTATTGTGCCACAAGTACGTGAACAAATTCCTGTGTTTTATCAAAGACGTGTTGAACTTTATGAAACTATTAAGAAATGCTAATAAAGTTGTATAAGTGAAAAGAAAACTTCGTGCAATAAAATAAATTTATCTTGTATTATGAGCATTTAGCAGATAAAATATTATTTCAAGTTAAACCAGGTAAATAAAATAAAAATGTTCTAAAATGAAAAATTTTCCAATTGAAAAAATTTGAAAATAATTTTTATAAAAAGACAATTTTTTTTTTTAATAAGTCTTGGAAATTTTTTATAAAAAGAAAATTTTCTATAAAATTTTTAATACAATTTCCAACATTTTTTTGTGACAATTTTCTTATAGAATAAAATTTTGTTGAAATTTTCTATAATTACAAAGAAAAATTAAAAATATTTTTTTCCAATAGTATTGCTTTATTTGTTTTGATTACAGTAGAATACGGGGAATATAAAATATTACAGTTTGAATAAATTATCATACAATAGATAGATAAATATATAAGTAAATCTTAAAAATATAAGTATATCTGACATTAAACACACATTCAATTCTCCTTTTCCGTAGAATTACTAACATTTTCCGAACCTGATGCAGGCACTGACACTTGTGTAGCATAAGGCCTTTGAGCCTGACCAAACAAAGCTTTAATGGCCTCATCGGTAGCCATTAAAGGTTGACTAATAAATTCTAATGCTTGAACAGCATATTTTTCAGAATCACAGAGTGGTGAAGTTGATGCCGATGAAATACTTATATCACTTTCGGGCATACCCACACCCGAATGTAATACCATTTGTTGTAATATATTTAAATTTTCGGCTGCCAAAGTAATAACATCCGAAGCTGGAAGATTTAAGTAGCGAATTTTTGCTAAAAATTTTAAATTCTTTAACATATCTAATTGCATTTGTCTCAATTGGTGTGTTGTATGCAAAAGTCTTTTTGTCGATTCGTTAAGCATTTGATTTTTTTGTGTTAAATCTGCTTTCCAACGTGCCAGTTCTTCTACCATTACACTACTAGCCAAGAATTTTGAACGCCAAACTTCACATTGGCCAGCTAAGAATTCAATTTGTTCTGTATGCGTAGTTAAGTGGTTGGCTGTATCGAGTAATGCTCGTGCTAATTGTAATTTATCTTCGGTTAAAACATTTACTCTTGTTAGCAAATCTTCCCCCACAGATGCTACTAATAAATTTTTTAGTTCGGCATTAACTTGGGTTTGAAATTTAAATTGTCCTTGGAAGTAGTCACGTTCTTCTTTAGTTTTCTTTAATTCTTCTCTTAACATTTCCAATTCTTTAGCCATTTGTGCATTATCACCCTGATTTTGATTTTTATTGTCAATATTATCAATTGATTTTTTACTTTCTACTAATGGTTCTTTTAATTCTTGAGTTCTCATAGTGGACATTTGATTAACCAATATACCAATATCCAAATTATTACGATTGATTTTCTGATTCTGCAATCTAGGTGTTGAAGAACCACTTTTCTGTTTTGGCACTATAGGATTTACAGCTCCTGTATAGGGTTCATAGGGTATAAATTTTGGGGGTTTGTTCTTTTTATGTTCGGGCAAAACATTAAGAGGTTCTACCAAACGTGGTTTCATCATTATCAATTCCCCCTTGGGTACAACAGGCTTTAAACTTCTCGTTATACATTCTGGACGTCGATAGAGTGTATGCAAACCAGGAAGTGGTAAACTTTGATTTGTTTTATTTGTCATTGAGGTATTTGAAGTTTTTCGTGAAACTTGTTGTTTACATGTTTGCTGCTCTTCTTGTATTATTGTTTCCTTATCGCAATTTTGCTGTGTGTTAGTAATGACCTTGTTTGTAGATTCTGATTGTGTTGAATCAACTTTCTCCTGTAAGTCTTCTTGTTCCATACCATCGCCACTTGTACGACCTAATTTATAATATAAATATTTTATATAGTTATTGTGAAAATTAAAAAAAAAATCTATATGTAATCACATTTTTCTAGTTCCATCAATGCCGTTTCCATTTGTTAAAATAGGTGTAATTCTGAAGCTAAAAATCTAGTTTATATTTATATTACAATCAAATAGAAAATTTAACTATTGTCGTGTCAAAAATATTGACAATTGTGTTGTGTCAAAATAATGTTATTATTATAAACAAGAGATAAATAATAAACTTAAAGCCGTTTCACATAAGGCGACAAATGCTTGCGTCAGCCATTGTTTTATGTTGTATTAAGAAACTTTGTGAGGAACTGCGATTATTTTTATATTTTTTGAATATCACATATTTTTTCAAATATCACATATAACTTCAAATATATTTTTAATCAACGACAAATAAAAACCTGTAACATTTATCATCACTTCAATCAAAGTTTGCCCTTTGGGTCAGATAAAGTGTAGCTTATCTCTGGAAATTGTTGAAGAAGGATTTAGTACAACTTGTGTTGCAATAATTTTGTATTAAAAAGTGAAAATTTCGTTAAACCTTATATTAAATTTTTCAGCTAACCAATCGATATTTCAAAGAATGATTACATTTACAAAATACACGAATTTTCTCCTTTTGTTGTAACCGTGCTTATACCTGTATACATGTGCCATGGTTGATATCAATAGTAAAACCATGCAGCCGCCACAAACGAGCTGCCGCCGGCTAAAAGCAATTCACAGCAGCCTTTGCTGATTATACCTCGGATTTTTCTCTGTTGAACGGTTTTTTATATTTTTTCGGATGTAAATAAAAAATTAATAATTCTAAAAACTAATAATTTATGTAAACAACATAATATAAAACGTAAAATATTTGATAAAAATAAATTTTACTAATTAAACTGAAAAAAATAATATCAATGATAGAAAAAACATCCACCTCCCACAGATAATTGCAACAACAATTGTTTAGCAACAAAAATACCAACTGGAAAACAACAACAAAACGTAATACGTATTAAAAGGAGGTGGTAAGAAAAGTAAATATCTTTCTTTGCAAAAAAGAAAGGAAAACAATAACAATACTTAAAGAAGAGTCAATTTGACGCCAATTTTGTTGTTGTTTCTGTTTTTGCTTTGTGCCATTGATTATGACGACAAAGGCCACAAATGCAAAAATAGAAATCAATAAAAGAATCGATTTACATGAAAAGGAAAAGATTGATTTAATTGAGCCCACAACTGGTAAATTATATTTTGAACATAAAACGGAGTTGATCTTCTGTAAGCCGCATTTAATGCCCTTAAAATCACAAGCGCTAGAGCGTTTGGAAGAAATGCAACGTGAAACAGCAAAACAATTGCAAGAAAAACGTTTACGAGGCAACACAATAACAAGAAATAACTAAAATTAATAAATAATAAAAGCAGCAACAACAAAAATTTCAATTTACACAACCACCAGCACTATTTGCACTTAACAAACAAGTTTCATTCATATAAATTAAGGAATTTTTAAGGTAGCATCAAATAAAATAACTATGGCCTATTTATTGCCACTTGCCATATGTTTGGCCCTGTGTTTAGCAGGTTTTTCACTCTACCGTTACGGTAATATACCAAGGCAACATATAATTGTAACATTATCCGTTCTAACAGCCTGGTGTTTTTCATTTTTAATTGTTTTCACTATACCATTGGATGTAACATCGGTAAGCTTTATAGAAATGAACAAAAGAAAACTAATAAGTCACTCACTTGTTTGTTCAAATTTTTTGTTTTCTTTATACAGACTCTTTATCGTCAATGCTTGCAAGAACATAATATAACCTCTACAACTATTGCGGCAGCAACATCTTCGCCGCCATCGTTACTAAATAAACCAAATGAATCTGATGTTATAACCAGTCTAGCGCGAAAACATTCCGAATGTCAACAACCTTGGGGAATGATACCGGAGGCTGTATTCCCCAATTTATGGCGCATTATATATTGGACTTCGCAGTTTCTGACCTGGTTGATAATGCCTCTAATGCAGTCATATCTTAAGGCGGGTGATTTCACTATTAAGGGAAAATTAAAGTCTGCCTTAATAGAGAACGCCATTTATTATGGTTCATATTTATTTATTTGTGGCATTTTACTAATTTATATAGCGGCAAAGGGAGTATCTTTGGATTGGCAAAAACTTAAAGCAATTGCTTCTTCGGCATCCAATACATGGGGTTTATTTTTACTTGTGCTCTTGTTGGGTGGGTAAAGTTTATTTTCAGACAATTTTTTTTTAATTTTATAATATTAAAATATTGGAATTTTACTGAAATTTTTTGATTTTATCAAAATATTTAATTTTTACAAAAAATTTAAAATTTTCTTAAAATATTGAAATTATACTAAAATTTTGAAATTTTACGAAAATTGTAAAATTTTGCTAAAATTTTGAAATTTAAAAAAAATTTTTAAATTTCACAAAATCTTCGAATTTTATATAAAATAGTAAAATTTTACTAAAATATTGAACTTTATAAAAATTTTGAATTTTTTTCTTGAAATTTCCAAATATTTATTTTTTTCTAATATTTTGATTTTTTCTAAATTATAAAATTAAATGAAAAAAATTGTGAAACTAAAGAAATTTTTCAAAAATTATAAGAATTAAAACACAAAAATAACTTTATTTAATCCTATTATGTTTTTCAGGTTATGCTCTCGTTGAAGTTCCTCGATCTCTATGGAACAATGCTAAACCAGGCTTTACTCTACAATATGCCTATTTCAAAGCAGCTAAACTTAGTGCCGACAAAGCCGAGGCTGAAGAAAATGTTGATGATGTTTTAGAATCTCTACAAGGAATTAGCCGATCGGTCCCAAACAATCATGAACTACGGCCATGTGTAGAGACCATATTACGCAAAGTCCCTATAGAATTACAAGAGAGAGCAGCTCGTAATTATTCACGAGGTGGTAATGGTGGTGGTACTTCTACTATAGTACCATCAGAAAAAGCGTTGGTACGTATACATCGCCAGGTAATCAAATCATTGCAAACTCTTCAACGTACCGAAGCTTTATGGAGTGTGCAAGTGGAAACTGTGTTTCAACTTGAAGATGTATCAAAGAACATGCATTCTGTAGAAAGAAGATTTAAATCGGAATTTCCCCAGCCCAGATCTCAATTGGCAAGATTTTTCTATTCTCCTACCTTACACTGGTATTGGTCATGTTTGATACGGGCTCCTGTTTTAAAAGGTCTATGCGTATTGACGGCTTTTATGTCTGGCATGGTTGTTTGGAGTGAACTAACATTTTTTCAACGCAGTCCGGTCCTATCGATTTTTGCTAATGTTATTAATGTAGCAAAACATAGTTATGATTTCTTTACCATCGAAGTATTTTCCATGATAGTATTGTGTTACCTCTTCTATTGCACCTATTCTACCATATTACGTATACGTTTTCTAAATCTTTACTATTTAGCGCCGCATCATCAAACCAATGAACATAGTTTAATATTTAGTGGTATGCTATTGTGTCGTCTTACACCACCCATGTGTTTAAATTTCCTGGGTCTTATACACATGGATTCACACATCATTAAAGAACGTGTTATGGAAACCTATTATACCCAAATTATGGGTCATATGGATGTAATTGGTATTATATCAGATGGTTTTAACATATATTTCCCCATGTGTATGTTGGCGTTTTGTTTGGCTACTTGGTTTAGTTTGGGCTCAAGAGCATTGAATGCCTTAGGTTTCCAACAATTCTTACAAAATGAAACTATAGCCACTGAGTTGGTGCAGGAAGGTAAAGATCTAATTGCAAGAGAAAGAAGACGACGTCAAAGAGCTGAAGAAGCCATGAATCGTAGAAGAGAATTTCCACGTAGTGATGCTATGTCAACAAATGATTACATAAATAAATATCGTAATTTAACAACACACAATGGACAAAGTAGTTCAACAACAACGGCAGCCAATAGTCATATACCATCCGATGATTTAATACGACATGGTGACAATTTGCACTATGATACTTTACCTCGTTCTCTATCGGATGAAATAAATGAACGCTTTGGTGTTAGTACACAAGCTCAAGTTGCATTTAAGGGCTTATCGACGGCAAATCATTATCGTTTAGAATTCGATGACGAGGAAGAAACATCAAATCGTATTGAACCACCACGTGGTTTATTTGATGATGTGTAAAAGAAAATGTATAAATTCGACTTCATTTCCCTATAAAGAAAATTATTTAATAAACATAAGAAAAGAACGGTGTATTAGTCAGTCTCAAATCTACGTAAAATTAGTTTATAACAATTATAGTCTTTTAAAAATCTAGTTAATAACAATAACTTAACCCCCACGCTATTTACAATACTATATACACTATTGGTACACTGCACTGTAATCGGCCTTATTAATAGAAAAACAAAGAAAACAAATCCAACAAAATTATGGAGTTTTTGTGATTGCTGCTGTGGCTTACTAATATTATTTTTTCATTACCTGTATAATTTGCTTTTAATTGTAAGTATTGTTTAAATTTTAATTTAATTTGTTAACGATTTTTATTTTGAAATTTTTTGTTTTAATATTATTTTTTTTTTATTACGCCATAATTTGCACATTCTCATAAAGATAAATAATTGATATAGGAATAGTTTATTTATAGAAGAAAAATAAATTTTGTGTTCTGTACAAGAAATACAAATACAATATATTCATGTGCAAAAATATTTTAAATAAAAAATATATACATAAAAAAGATTTGAATTTATTACAGCGCTTCCTCTAGAATTACACAAATAACAAAACAGGCATAGAATCGGTTTAATTCTTTGATAACATCTCTCAAATTTCTTACCAAAAACCTGTTCTTTAGTAAAAAAAATGTAATTTAATACCGTGTTACAGTTGTATGCTACCATATTACTTACGATATTAAAAAGTATATAGAATAAAACTGCATACTCAGTTTTTCTCTAGTAATTCAAACTTCCTTGTAAATGGACCCTGTAGTTTGAATAATATATAAAATATCTATCAACATTTTAAAAATCTAAAATGGGTTTAAATTAAAAGCTTTAGTTAGTTTATAAAAACAAATTTATTTAATTTATAATTTTAATAATATTAAACACGGAAAATATTTTTAGTTATTTATAAACGTATTATCCTACTACAAACATCATTAAGATAATCTTTCGTCATCAGAAATGCATAAAGTATAATGTGAATTATTTACGCATAAATCTGAATACAAAATTGACATCGTTCCATGAGTTTTAAAGTTAAATAGGCCGAAATTAATTTAAACATTTTTATTTTCACAAGCAAAAACCTTCCTCTAATACAATTTTACCAAAAAGACAAAAGAAATATTTTTGAAAATTTATATAATTCCATAGATAAAAATCTATAACTGATTCATTGTTCTCAAAGAAAAGATAATACTAAAATTACTACGTTCCATATACCTCAAGTGAATAGCATTAATAAATTACAATTATACTTTCAATTACTCATCACCACCACCTTCCTCATCTTCATCAAATTCACCCTCTTCATCGGCTGTTGCTTCTTGGTATTGCTGATATTCCGATACCAAATCATTCATATTGCTTTCGGCCTCTGTAAATTCCATTTCATCCATACCCTCTCCAGTATACCAATGTAAAAATGCCTTACGGCGAAACATGGCTGTAAATTGTTCCGAAACTCTTTTGAATAGTTCTTGTATAGCTGTGGAATTACCAATAAAAGTGGCTGACATTTTCAGACCTCTTGGAGGTATATCACAAACAGCTGTTTTGCAATTATTCGGAATCCATTCAACAAAGAAACTACTATTTTTATTTTGTATATTTAGCATTTGTTCGTCGACCTCTTTCATTGACATGCGGCCACGAAATATGGCAGCTACTGTTAAATAGCGGCCATGTCTTGGATCACACGCAGCCATNNCGCAGCCATCATGTTTTTGGCATCGAACATTTGCTGTGTTAATTCGGGTACTGTAAGGGCACGGTATTGTTGAGAACCTCGGGATGTAAGAGGTGCGAAACCAGGCATAAAGAAATGTAAACGTGGAAAAGGTACCATATTTACCGCCAATTTTCTTAAATCTGCATTTAATTGACCAGGAAAACGTAAACATGTTGTAACACCAGACATTGTAGCGGATACTAAATGGTTAAGATCACCGTAAGTGGGTGTGGTAAGTTTAAGGGTTCTAAAACATATATCATACAGGGCTTCATTGTCTATACAGTACGTTTCATCGGTATTTTCCACCAATTGATGTACACTTAATGTAGCATTATAGGGCTCCACTACAGTATCTGAAACTTTGGGAGAAGGTACTACCGAGAAGGTATTCATAATACGATCAGGATATTCTTCACGTATTTTCGATATTAATAATGTACCCATGCCGGAACCAGTACCGCCACCCAATGAATGTGTTAATTGGAAACCCTAGTTAAAAAATATTATAAAAAGTTTTTCTAACTTGTCTATAACCAAACTTACCTGTAAGCAATCACAGCCTTCGGATTCCTTGCGCACTACATCCAGCACAGAATCTACTAGTTCTGCACCCTCCGTATAATGACCTTTAGCCCAATTGTTACCAGCACCCGACTGACCAAACACAAAATTATCAGGTCTAAATATTTGACCAAAAGCACCAGATCTTACGGAATCCATAGTACCTGGCTCTAAGTCTACTAAAATGGCTCGTGGAACATATTTTGCACCGGTTGCTTCATTGTAGTAAACATTTATACGTTCCAATTGTAAATCGCTATCACCGTAGTAAGATCCCGTAGCATCTATACAATGTTCATCAGATATTACTTCCCAAAATTTACCACCAATTTGGTTACCACACTGACCGGCTTGTATATGG
>JACGTJ010002680.1:53708-70515 GCA_014858695.1 Chrysomya rufifacies | reverse complement strand
ATGTGTGAACTTTTAAAGAAACACGTTTGAAAACAATTTGAGCAATACCAATTTCAAATTGCTGACATACTTATCACCTTATAATGTGTTTAATTTCAAATTATTTTCAATTTGATAAGAAAATATTTGTTGGGTATACATAACTGGGGATGTCTTGTTGTGGTTAAATAAATTGTAAATGTCATGACATTTAAATATATAATTTATTTATATTCGTTTCTTTTTTTACTTAATGATTTATTACAAAAAAAAAAAAAAAAAAAAAAAAAAAAAAAAAAAAAAACTAACTTTGCATTTAATTAATATTTGCAAATGAACAAACTAAATGTTAATTAAAATCATATAAAAAAATAAATGAAACGCAGTTATACGACGATCTTCACCAAAGATGGTTTCAAGCCTCCACACAAATTTTTTGGAGTTTATTTTTTAATATGTTCTGTATGTTTGTACGTACATATTATTAAATATGAATTGATTTATTTGATACACATGTGTATATAAAAATAGGTATCCCCAACACTTGTGGAAGTTTACATTTCTTCTTGATTCTTTCCAGGAAGACATAAATTGTCGGAAAAAATCCTTGCTATCGCTTGAATTGGACAAAAATGTGTATTTATTGAAAATTTTTCAAGTATCTTAAGAAAGAATTTTGAAAAATTTTTAATTTCAAAATCTTCATATCTTTCTAATATAGTTTTTAATGTCTAATCGATGTATTTTGGCTAGTGTTTTTTGCCGACATTTTTCCTTTTGCCAATTTAAATTACCAATTTTCAAATGTCATATCTATAAATATCATAAAATCAAATAACGTATTAATTCTTAATACTAAAGTAATTCATGAAAATTACAATATGTATGCAAAACTGACTACATTGGACTTCTAGAAAGATTTTTCGGTACAACGAGATCCTAAATGAAAAACTCCAATTTCGACATGTAATCATTTGAGGTTTACGAATATTATGAAAACATTCAGATAGATTTTCAGTATATTATTATGTTTAATTTCCAGTAATATAATTAGTCTTTAGCCAATTATTGTTTTTGTTTTACTACTAACTTGCTAATGATAAATTTTACTACTTACTTGGTAATAAGATATGCTTTTTTTAATAAATCAATACTAAATGAAAAGCTTGTGACTAGTAAATAAGTAAATGTAATGCTGAAATTTCCAGTTGTCTAGAGCTTAAGTTTACACAATCTGGTCAACCCCTGAGCAGATCCAGACAGATCCTGTGAAAATTCAAGTCTTACTGAAATAAATCATTAATGATTACATTTATTAAGAACTCTGTGGTATAATGGGAAAGAAAACTAAGTCCAAAATACAGTTTTTTTATTATTAGTTTTTTTTTAAAATTTCTACAACATATCCAATAAAAAATAATCAGTTATTCAGTCAAAAAATAATTAATATTCCTCTAATATTATAACTCAATATTTTGTTGAGTTGTAATTTAGAGTTTGTTGGGGTTACCTATTTAATTGTTCATATCTGTATTATAAAATAACATATATGCATTTTAATTGTTCAAGTTTATTTAAATGGTAACTAAGTATTAACTTTTTGGTCTAAACATGTTGCTTATTCATTACAAAATGATAAACAATATATATATTTTTTTTATTTAATTTTTTAATTTGCAAAAATATTCTAAACAAAATGATGCCATCTAGTCTAGTGTGGGTTTGATTTATAATAATTGTATTTTTTATAAAATATATCCTTTTGACAAAAAAAAATAAAAATAAATAAATTCTACTGTTTGATATTTAAATTACTTCTTTTTAATTAATTTCGACAATTTATTTTTATTTTTTTGCGCTTTATTATTAATTCATTAAACATTTATTTTAAGAATAATTTGAGAAAAAAATGAAACAAAAGAAATTATATAGATTTTTTTATTATCGCAATTGCCAGTTGGTGCGATTGTTATTAATTGTTAGTATTTTTTATGAAGTGGTTAATACAACTAAATATAATTATATTTTTTAATTAATCAATTTTATATTGGGGTATTAAAAGATTAAATGTTACCTGTTGGAAACGAAACAAAAACATATATAAATTATTTGAGTCAGGTGTTAAATAAAATGCATTTTAATTTTAATTAAACAACTAAAACAAAAGAAACAGGTTGAAAACGAAGTATTTAAATTTCTATTTATATTCTTTGAGGATTGTTTATTTGTTTGTTTTTGTTTTTCTCTTTAGATTATAATCGATTCGATCATTCAAAAATGGCTTTGAATTTCTGAGTCGAGTAGAATTTCCCAAATGTTTTTTAGTCAATCTTGTTATTGTGGTCACGATTCTCTTCAGAAACATTATAGAATTAGATTTAGTATACTCGCCCCGGTACAAAACCTGTAATTGTTCCGGAACTCTATATGAAAAAGAAGCGGTGAGGGTGCTAATAACATTAAATTGGAACTCCTGGAGTGGTTTTATATCAGTTCAAAAAAAAAAAAAAAAAAATACCAGTTGGAATTGAAAATAAAAAAAAAATCTAAAGTATTTGTTATGGTACTTACTCAAAACCGGCGCTTGAATTTTTGAATGTAAAAAATGTTTAGTGATTTTGAACTAACTTAAAGTATTATCTCCATATTTATCAGAATTAGCACACAATTTAGAGTTGATTTTTTTTCAACATTTTCATACTGTTGCCAGATTTATAGTGAATTTAAAGATTTTGGTATAAAAAATGGGATCTTCATGTATAAAGTTAAAATACAAAAATGACAATTTTTGTCTAAAAATTTGGACGATTTTTACTAAAGTTATTTGGCAACAGTGATTAGATAATAAATTTTGCAATTTTTGTGTCGACCGCATAATAAGAGTTTATCTACCAATCCCGTAATCCCCATCCCAGGAAACAAATTTAAGGATTTTCAAAAATCAGTACCGTTTGGCATCCTCATAAAACTACAATTAGTTTAGACATAAACTTGCAATATTATAAATTATAAAAAATATTAGAATAATATTAATAAGGAAATGCTTATTTGTATATTATTTTAAATAGAATATTAAAATAATAATTATAATCGTGAGAATATATATGTAATATGAATATTATAAACGAAATAAAGGCGTGTAAGTAATATTAAATATTACAAACAATAAGCTCATTTTGATGGTATTTCCCCTTTATAAAATTAGAATTCTAATATCAATCTTATCACAATTTGTGTATACTAGGCGAATAAGTAATTTAAAAACAAAAAAAAATCCAAAATTTAGATCCTCTAAAAAATAAATATCTATATCAGTATTTTAACACTTTCATAAACAGCAAAAAATGACATCAGTTTTAGAAAAATAAATAAAGCTAAATAAAAACCACAAAACCATAATAAAACATTTAAAAATTGTGTCCTGCATTTTAAAAAGCTGTTAAGTAAATTTTAATATTTTTGAATTGTTTCAAAATAACTGCGTTTTACTGAAAAAAAAAAAAATAAACAAGTAAATTATATTGGACTTCATCGAATTTTTGATACCCACCATCCAGAGATTCTATATAACATAAAAAAGAGTACAGAAGCCACACCCACATTCTATTTAAAAAAAATCCAACATATTCGCAGAAATGAATGAGTAATGTAAAATTACATAAAAGAAATATTTGTACCAAATTTTACCTTCGTTGCTCCTGTGGTTTAATCCCTCTCTTGTTTTTTACAGACAGAAAGACAGACATACAACGCTAGACGAACAGACATACAACGCTAGATCGACTTAAAATCTTATCAAGACTATCGGACATTGCTACATCGATTTAGAATCTTACCAACGCCCAGAATATATATACATTTTATGGTCTTAGACGAACATGTTACAAACAAAATGAAAAATCATATTTTTTGATGATGGACATACAAATAAAACGCATTTCATTTTTTATAATAATTTTTTAATTTATGAGTTTTAAGCAAGCAAAAAGAATTAACGATTGTATTTAATAAAAAAAATGTATTCCTGCAAATTTATGTAAATTTTATAAATATTTGTTAAAATAAAATATATATTCAAAATTCATTCCTTATAGCAGCCGTTTGTCAATTTATGATGAACAACATCAGAAACGGATTTAAAATATGTGTAATCAAAATCCCATTAAAAATACGATCTTAATGGGATTTGTGTTGAAAATATTGACGCAGTTTATTTTCATTCGTTACGTTATTATTGTAAAATAAAATTTATATTTTTATTATAATTATTTTTCAATATTTTATTCATAACTTAATTATAATGTTAAAATAATTAAAACATTTATAAACATTTTTCGTATATTTAACAAGTCAATAAAATATAAATTTAATAATAAACAAATAACAAACAATAAAAAATCAAATAATTTAACTATTCTCACGAATTTTGTAAAATAAATAATTATTTTCCCCTCTTATTTGAATGGATCTGTAATGCATTAAATAAAACTGCAATAACAATTGATTAAGACCTTTTAAATGTTAGAAAACAACACTAGACATATTGGCATTTTCGTTTAAAGATTTTATTGTAGGGATTATACGCTACACTTAATATTTCTATGAATTTCTACGCTCGAAAAAATAATAATATGAAAGAATTTTAAAATCTTTAAAGATTTTGCAATTACACAGCGTTACAACAATAATTTTTTTATAAATTCCAAGAAATTTCTTATCGATTTACACTTATATGACTTAATATGTGAGATATAAGGGAAGATAATCCGACACTTCGCTAGAGGTTGGATTATCTGGGAGTGCCAATAGGTTTCAATTTTCGAAAATTCCGGAATTCGTATTTGAAAATTGTTGTTGCTTTTTTACGTTTTTGATACTCTTTAATGATTTTTGTTGTTGTTACTTTTTGAAGTTTTCGGTTTTTTATGCTTTCTTGTTACTTTTCTTTTCCCCATTTTGTTGTTTGTTTTTTGAGCAAGAAGAACAAACTTCAGAATTTACAGAAAATATCGAACTTTGCTTTTTGTTTCCCTTGATCAAAGAATTTATTTATTGTCTTCATTTGTTATTTCACGTTTTTCATCAAAAGTTAAAACCTAATTTCAACTTCATTAGTTGCAAAGTTATAATTTTTAGTCTTTTAACCCTCAGTATTGCTTTGGTGTTTTTTTTTAAGTTTTAGGAGAAATAAAACAAATTGTGATTCGCATTTTTTTTAGTTTAGGAGATATAAGATATCCCCCTTTTTGCATTTTTAACACCTTTTAAATTTTCCCATAAAAATTTATACAAAAATGTATGTTAAAGTTTATTTTTTTTTAGAAACTATTTATATTATTAAATACCAAATAGTTTCTAACAGTGTAATTTTGGTTTAATTGGTTAAACACTATCGAACAATAAGTTTATTAATGGTTAGTAGCATCTGTTTAGTTACATGTCGCCAATTTGTTTAAATTAGTTTAAAGCACACATAAATTTTTAATCTTCTATTTTTCAAGTTAAACAACTGGTTTTGTAAAATTTCTTCAAGGCCAAATACTTTAAAGAAAAAGACAAAATACAATCTTAAAAAGCCAAGTAAATTATTAAATTACATACAACTATTACTGAGATAATAAATTATAATTGCAAATTGTTTATATAAAATCAAATAATTAAATAATATTTTATGGAGGGTTTTTTCTTTAGTACTTCAACAGATGTTAAAAATTACATAAATTATTTTTTAAAAAAATATAAAAATAAACCTCAAAAGTTATAATGATAACCGTGAGAAAAAGAAACTAATTTAAATTAAATATGTACATATTTATATTTTAGATCACAAATCATTGGTGACAGTAGGATCTTCATCCTCATTAGATACTGAAAATTTGGATGAAATCAATTTGAATGCTTCTAATGAAGATAATCAAACATCAGATACAACAGATCCAAATGCAAATCCTCTGTTGGAGCAATCAAATCAACAGTCGAGTGATTCAATTTTAAGTCAAGCGGCTTCATCATTTTCTGCGTTGCCATCAGTGGCTTCAAATGTATTTTCAACATTTTCAAAGCGTATAACAGCAATTTCAAGTCGAGAAACTACACCCAACTACGATCAGGACTCGAATGCTAATAACTTAGCTCCACAATTAGATATACAACCAACGTATACGCAACAGCCTCCTCAACAACCAACTCAACCCTTTTATGCTCCACCTCCAGGTGGTGCTTATTTTTCAGGGTAAGTTTTAATTTGTAATTTATAATTACAGTTTTCTTATAAAATTTAATTTTTAGTGCATCTAATGCATCTATTAACAAACAAGATACAGATCAAAGTTCAACACCAGTAGAGCCTCCTAAATTTTATACCCCTGCTGAAGTACCCGTAATACCATCGGCTAGTACTTCGGGACCACCTACCAACGTAGGAGCTCAAAATAATTTTAGATTTTCTGCTAAAAAGAAACTATATGCTCCTATACCTGGTCTATCAGATCAAAGTCAAAAGCCAACTTTAGATCCATCGGCTGTAAATGCTCCAATACCGAGCGATCCCTCCTACGGAAATAATAATTATTATCAACAATCACAAGTATCTGCACCTCATTCTGCTAACGAAGAACAAAAATCTGGAGAACGAAAAGCTGGTAGTGGTTTATTTTCCAAAATATCAAACCTTGCTCCAACCGGTGTATTACAAAACATTACTGGACTTGTACAATCAGCAACGGGATCCATAACGCAAACAATTAAAACAGATTCCTACCAACCAGCTGCTCCAACAGCATTTGATCAACAAATTAATTATTTTAGTGGACCACCACCACCAACAAACTATTTTATACCTCCATCACAACAAACTAATTCTGATTCTGCTGCTAATACCACGGAAAACATTCAATCTTCTGTCTTTAATAACCCTCAAACGCAACCAACGGCTTCTCAGCCAATAAACTTTTTTAATCCACAACCACCATCGCAAACAGATACAAGTGGAATTTTTAATCAATCGACGGTATTCCCTACTCCTACTTCATTACCAACAACACAAACTCAAATTCCACTCTTTAATCCGTCTAACTTGCCACCTCTTACAAATCCAAATCCTTCTCCTCAACCGACGTCTAATAGTAAACCGCCATCTAGACCTCCTTCACATGCTAGCATTTCAAATTTGCCACCTAATTCAACTGAAACTTCTGCAGCAAACTTTTTCAATATTAACCAACAATCAATTGCACCGGAACCACAACTAAATACTTGTCCTCCAGTTAGTTTCTTTGATCCTAACAAGTATTTACCAGTAAATAGCCAGACAAGTGCAAATAGTCAAACCACTGCACCGTCAAGTTCTTTGCCGCCAATATCAGATCCAAAAGTTCCACCACCCACAACTGGTCATACATCCTATCGCTTACAAAAAGGTACAAAACTCTACAAAAATCCTTTGACTCCTCAAGAAACTGCTCCAATACATGTGACTCCAAATCAAATTCAAGCAGAAAGTCAATTTTCTCAAGCTTATCCTACTCCATCAAGTATTACTGCACCACAAAGTGTACCCTTGTTTATACCTCCAACGGTAGGAAACTTTAATCAACCAGCACAAAGTGTTTCTTTGTTCAATCCTAATTCCAATAAAAATCAAGAAGCACAAAGTGTTTCCTTGTTTGCTCCACCCTCAAATAACAATCAGACATCACAAAGTGTACCCTTATTTACTCCTCAATCCGTAGAATTGAATACTAATCAACCAATACAAAGTGTTCCCTTGTTTGCTCCTACATCTAACACTAATCAGTCAGCACAAAGCGTGCCTTTATTTGCTCCACCAACTGTGGGAGTTTTGAATACTAATCAACCAACACAAAGCGTACCTTTGTTCACTCCTCCAACTGTAGCAGATTTACATTCCACAAATAATTCCACGAAAGAATCATTGTTTACACCTCCCCCAGCAGAAGACTTTTTACCTAAAAGTACTGTTCAGAACGTTCCTTTCGTAGAACAGTCTCAAACTAACCAAACATCACAAATATTTGCTCCAACAGTACATGAGCAGAATACACCTGTGACAGAACCACCAACAGTAGCTTCTAAAAAAGAGACAACATCAGAGAACTTTGTTGCACCCCCAACAAAAAAACACAAATCAAACGAATCGAACCAATACGATTCTGAAGAGAAGAAATTGGAAGAAATAGAAACTAATGAAACGATAGATGCTGAAGAATCATTGAATATTAAATTTGAAGCCCAGGTTCCTACCCAAGAAAACATTTCATTGTTTGCAGATAATAAAGCAAACTTTGAACCTATTAATGCCGATGCTGACAAAACGGAATCTGAATCACAACAAGAAAGAGTCGAAGATCATATTGAAGAAACATTAAAAAAACTTTGTTTGAACAGTGAATCATCAAATACAGTGAAATTACCACCGATTAGTTCCCTGAATACTAATTCAAACAATCCGTATCGTAAAGGATCTACAACAGAAACTTCTAAACCATCAACAAATCAACCAATATTAGCTAATTTCTTTACCCCTGCACCTTCAAGTGGTTCGGATAGTTTGAATTTCTTTTCTACATTACCAGCTGTCGAACCTAGTATCGATAATTTAAATAGTGGAGTGAATTTTTTCAATCAATCTTCCGTTGAAGATAAAGAACCAGAGACCACAAACTTATTTACTACATCTAATAGTCAGACTGAATTAAGTACGACTAATTTTGATGACAAGACAGATTTAATACCATTACCAGCCAATACAGCTGTACAACCACCAATATCTGCCTTTTTCCCTAGTCTTCCAACAAGTTTTGGAGTAGTGCCGGCAGTTTTAGAAGATAAAAACATCATTACTGAACATTTAAACGAATCAGCTATACAGGGAAACGTACCGCCCCCTATAGGTTTTGAAAGTTTTCAACAATTACAACCGACTGCTCCCACAGAGCCTGATCTAGACGAGAAACAAAAGAATATAACTGATAAACCGGAAAGCACAACTGTACAAACAGAAACTATAAACCAAATTCAACAACCAGAAATTGTCAATAGATTTTCAAGTTATTTCAATCAAACAAATCAACCAACTGAAATAGCTAAAGATCCTACAAATTTTTTTGATTCATTCTCTAATTCTCAACAACAACAACAATCACAGCAGTCAATTGAAGTTACTGCTCCTACCACTGCAGCCACAAACGAAGAACAACGTATTCAGTATTTTTTTAACAATCCCCCACCTAAAGAAGCCAGTGCTGTGGGGGATTTAAATTACGATTTGGTTCATAGTGGTTTGGGTATAAAAAATCTACAACAACGATCTTTAACACCTATTTCAAATTTAGTAGAACCACCTTCATCTGCTTGTTCAGAATTTTCAGAAATTAGTAATTCTACTGCTGGTCAAAAATCAATTGTGGCCAATTTATCAATTAATGAAGATATAGAAAAAACGATCGATTCTAAAAGTCTTGACAATAGTATAACCTCGGAACAGGAAAACTTAACTACTACAGACAGTTACATTAAACATTACGAAGAATTGCCCGAAGAAATTTTAAAAGAATTAAGAATGGCCAATATGTTGTCAGCAGATAAATCGGCCAGCACTCCCGTAGCCAGTGTGGTAAGTTTATTAAAATTATTGATTTTAAATAATAAATAATTTGCAATAATTTTTATTTTTCAAAGTCTTATAAACCAGCTGTTAAGCACTGGTTTTTTAAGCGCACCATAGGTGACAAACAGATATGGGTGCCATTTAGTCATTATGATTCAGCTCTTTTGGAAACGAGTCTTTCCATGGAAGGTGGTAAGTTTCTTAATTCAACAATTTTCAAATCCATTTATGAATAATTTTTTTTTTTTTTTTAAGATGACAAACCCAACATAGTGGCTGTAGAGGGTGGGCGCTATGATGTTAATATAAATGAACGCAAGAAAATGAGTGTTTACTGGGAAAGCGAACCAATTGAAGTAAGACGTTGTTCTTGGTTTTACAAAGCTGTGGATTCCAAATATGTACCTTACGAAGAACAAACTGCCGAAATATTAGAAAATGAATATAAACAAGCTGCTGAAAGCGGTGTCTGGCATAAAACTATAATTTTAGGTATGGGAGAACAAGTTGTATTCCATGGCCCCACAGTCATAGTGCACTTCCAACAACAGCAAAATGCTGACGCCTGGGGTGGAACCACAGTAAATATCAATTTTAAGGATTAGTAATGAAATTATTTTTTAAGTAATTTATATATTTTGTTAACATTAGCAAACTGCCACCAGACCTCGCGTAGTTAAAAGAGATTTGGATGATTTTAATATAGAACAAGGTGAATCACAAAAAGTTGATCACTTGCTATTTATGGTTCATGGTATCGGTTCGGCTTGTGATTTGAAGCTGAGATCTGTAGAAGAAGTTGGTAAGTTTAATCAAATTTTTAATAATTGAAAATTTTATAAAATAACATTTTTATTAGTCGAGGACTTCCGTACAATTGCTCGTCAATTAGTTCAAAGTCACTATAAAAACTCTACTGATTTGGGTTTGGTGGGACGTGTGGAAGTATTGCCCATATCTTGGCACAGTCATTTACACTCTGTAGAAATGGGAATAGACGAAAAATTGCGTATGATTACTTTGGAATCTATACCGAAATTAAGAAACTTCACCAACGATACACTTTTGGATATACTTTTCTATACAAGTCCAACATTTTGCCAAAAGATAATGAATACCATTGTCCAATCAATGAATACTTTGTATTTGAAATATCGTGAAAGGCATCCCGAATTTAATGGTGGTGTTTCATTAGCTGGTCATAGTTTGGGTTCTTTGATACTCTTTGATTTACTTTGCCATCAAAATCCCATTAAGGAGAGCGAAGATAAAAATCTTGAAAATCCCGATCAAGTGTTAGCAACAGGCTCACAAATGGACTCGAATCAATTAGAAGATAAACAAATAAGTTATACTATGGGACCAGCAGGAACTGGTCAACCTTTTATTAATTATGGTCAATTAATATTTCAACCTAAAAAGTTCTTTGCATTGGGTTCTCCAATAGGTAAAATAATTGAAAATGTTATAATGTTATTTGACTCATTAATGTTATTTCTTAAAAGGCATGTTTGTTACCATTAGAGGTATTGACAAATTGGGTTTAGATTTCCGTCTACCCACCTGTCCTGGTTTCTACAATATATTTCATCCTTATGATCCTGTAGCTTATCGTATTGAAGCTTTAGTAAATCCTGATTTGAGTGGTGTTCGTCCGGTTTTGATACCACATCATAAGGGTCGTAAACGCATGCATTTAGAATTAAAAGAAACTATGGCACGTGTTAGTATGGATTTAAAAAATCGTTTCTTGGATAAATTTAAAACAACTTTGGATAGTGTAAATATATTTGGTTCAACTAGTAAATCCACAAAGGAAGCTGAGGAACTAATGGAAAAAGAAGTTGACAAGGTTAAAAATGAAATGCAGAGACATATAATGTGCCATTAATATTAAATTTTAATTTTAATTTGTAATATTTATTACACAGGTTATACAAATGCAAATGCAATTGGAGCAAAGTAACAGTCAAAATTCCAATGACAAATTAAACTCTGGTAGTGAGGCTCAAAATGGATCTACTACTACATCTAGACAAAGAACAGATTCAGTATCTACTGCTATGTCAGATGACATAGTAGAAGTCGATTTTCCTTTGGGAAAACTCAACGATTCAAAACGTATAGATTATGTATTACAAGAAGCACCATTAGAATTTATAAACGAATACATATTTGCTTTGAGCAGTCATGTTTGCTATTGGTATGTAAAATTTGTCAAACTTTCTTTCAAATTGTATGAAATAATAATTTACATTACTGTTTTAGGGACTCTGAGGATACAATATTGTTTGTAATGAAGGAAATCTATGCTGGTCTTGGTATTAGCCCCGATAGCCAAGTTCCCCAACAATCAATGACTATTGAACGTCCAAGTTCACGTAATAGTTAATTCTTTTATTTGATAGTTTTATAATAAGTTAATATATTATATGTTTTTCTTTTATTTTTATTCTCTTAATATTTTTTCGTTAAGTGTTGTTCATGTTTTTATAAACATTTAAAAAAAAAATTTACTTCAGCTAATTAATCTTCAGCTTCAAAAGCAAAATTATTACGTTCTACTTGTACCATCATATTATATAGTAAAGCAGCTTTAGTAGATTGATTTTAAATGTAATTGCTTAGATATTAATAATTTTTACAAAACTATTAGGGGATGGGTAACTGTTTAAAATTTTATTTCAAATCTTCAACTTTAAAATAACGAACTTTTGTAAATTTTTATCAATTATATTTAAAACATGTAAAATCTTTAATTTCATATTACTAATAAATATATTTATATGTATAAACTAATTATTGTGCGGTTTTATTGTTGATATTTATTGTAAATATTTTCGTGGTATTTGCTGCTGATTGCAAAGACTTTCTCTCATTTTGTGTCTTATTTGATGATGATTGTTGTTTGGAGTTATTAATTTTATAAAATGTATTTAATTGTAATTTATCTTTGGATATAGTACTGATTTCTGAATTAGATAAACCATTTAAAATATTGCCTATTATGCTGACCTACAAAAAAATAAGTCATAACGTTTTTCAAAATTTAAATTTAAATACACACTTCTAATTTGGACCAAGTATGGGTAGGGCCAAATGCTTCAGGTTTTTTAGCTAGATTTGCTAAAGCTTGTAAACGATCTTGAGGACATTTCTCTATCAAACCAATCCACTGAGCAGCCTCTCTTTAAAAAAAAGAAAGAAAACGAAAACTTGGTGTTAAGATTTTACATTATTTTTTCGAAAAATTTGTATTACTTAAATGCATCAGCATGTATTTTGTTTATGTCGGTAACATTTAAATAACACAAAATATCACCCATGGCCTTAATATCATATTCGGAATAAGTATAAGGATTCTTTCCCAACCATTCTTCACTAACTTTTTCTGCAAGTATATTTAATTGTTCCAAATTAAAGCCATTTTGATTATTTTTATTATCCGATGAACGTATAGCACCAAAAGCTTCCACCACATCAACATTTTCCATGGTTATATTACGTAAATCTTGTATGGGTATATATGTTAGAGTATAGCCCATATAATGATATGCTTCATCTGGTATATTCTCCAAAGAATCGAACGCCTTAAATATTTTCGAATAATTCTCTAAAAATGTTTGAAATATATGTGATTACTTACAACTTTCATTAAACGCCATATATTTTCTCCAATATCTCTAGAAATATCCTGACCATTTATTGTTGTTAGACATCGTTTTAAATATGACCAATTGATTTTTTTCACATGTTTATCAGACAAAATTTCATGACAATACTTTGTGCCAATAGCGACATTAAAATGCCACATAAAATAACAAACGTATAGAAGAACTTTCATTGTAGAACTGACTGTTATTTTTAAATTTTTAATGTAAGTATATAAACGACTTCAAATCATTTAAAATTGGATCATCGGGTCATGTCAAAAACGAATAACAAAGTGAAAATAGTATTAAAATGTCAGTCATTGTAATTATTAGTGATTTTCATTTTTAAATTTTAAGGAATTTAAAATAGACACTGTATTTAAATGAATTATATATTTTCCGAAAAAAATATACGTTGGATGGTTCTATAATCAATGAATTCTCAAAATAAACAACATTTTTAAAAATTCTAATTCCTTTAAAAAAGAATTTCCTAAAAATAGAAAATCACTAGTTTACACTGAAAATCATTAGAAATATTTTAATTTATTCCATCAAACCAGAATAATTAATTGATGACTAAAATAAATGAGTCACAAATTGTAAAACGTTCAAGCAGATATTACGATACATAAAGTACGACCCATCTGAAAGGAACGTAATACTAATTTTAGACAAACTTATACAATCCTTTTTAGTTATTTGTTCCAAGCGGAAATTTCCGAGATCACGGGAGATTCTAAAATCAATCCAGATTTCCTTTCAAGATACCATTAAAATTCCAGAAATTCTACTATATTAAGGAAATAAATAAAATCTTTCTTCAAAGTATTTTAATAACTTTATTTTTAGATTGCCATTGAAATAGAATTTAAAATTTTAACTAATTGTATGTTTTATGACAGATTTATTAACTTAAGCTAAGTATTTAGTGCAAATGAATTATAACTAATTAATAAATTTAAATATATATTTGTTTACTTTTTGTTCATTAAATTAGACTAAAATTATTTCAAATATGTTATACGAATTAATTTACAAAATTTTACTAAAATTAAAATAAGTATAAATGAAAAAGTATTAATACAAAAAAAAGAAAAATCATCCTTACACAACCTTTAACTGATTTGGAAATTTGCAACATAAAACAAATACACAAATTACTTCTAAAGACCTGCTATTCAAATTAAATCTAAAATTTGTCATCCACCAAATCCGTAATACCATCCACACTGATGTTTAAAGTTAGAGTTTTATCTAGTGCCGGTAAGGGCGGAGACTTAGAATCCATGCCCGTTAAACCAAATACTGGTAAATCCATACTCAACGAATGTAAGTGTTGATGCAGTGAATCGTTGCTTAGATGCTGTTGCATATGCTGCAAATGCAAATGTGATGCATTCATATTTTGATGATGTGTATGTTGGCAATTGTTCGAAAGCATAAATTGCTCATTTTCTGTGGTCGATGCGTCATTTTGGAACAATGAATGATTGTGGCTGGAATTGTCATGTCTTAGTGATGGTTGTAAATTATCAAATGTTAATGCTTGTGTCAAAGAGTTTTGTAAATTGATATGTTGTGTTTCTGAGTTATCGCCCAGAGATAATGCTTGATCCATATTTAAAATACACTCGGCCTTAAGCTGTTCGATAGTGTATTGGTCCACATTAAGGAATTTCATTTCATCATATGTGGAATTGCATGTATTAGTGTCGACTAAATCTAAAGATGCATTGAAGCAATTATCACTGATCAAATTGTTATGTGCATTTTGATTATCGCAATGTTGTTGTTGCTGTTCAAGATGTTGGTGGGGATGTTGCTGTAGCAGCATAAGACTATGATCTTGAGATTTCAGCATGGATGATGATGAAGATGATGAAGAGGTAGTTGCTAATGTTTGAAATGTTAGAGGTGGTGATTTAGTTGAGGTGGAAGGCATTGAAGCCAAACTGTTAACAGTAAGTGTAGATGGTGGATATGTTGACCATTCCATTGATAAACCACCACGTTCTAGCCCCATATGATCGATATTAAGATTAAGAAATATATTAGGAGACATGCGTGAAGGTGTTGTGTTCCCACCACCACCACCATCACCAACCATACTTCCATCTGTTCTCTCTATACTACTGCCATTATCCTGACTAAAGGGTGTTTTACTTTCATTGTCCAAAGAATTTGAGGATTGTGGTGGTGTGTCAGGTAACAAAGTTGTACCTAAAGCGGAATAAAAATATTAACTATTAAAATTTGTATTTTTTTAATATTTTAATAACATACCCAAAGGTTGATCTAAATGTGCCAACACATTATCTTCGTACGATTGCATATCGTCACTATCTTTGATTCCAACTTTTTCTTGTTTCCGCCATTTGGCACGACGATTTTGAAACCATACTTGAACTCTAGCCTCTGTTAAATCTATGCGCACAGCCAATTCCTCACGAAAAAATACATCCGGATAGTGTGTACGTTGAAAAGCTCTTTCCAATTCTTGTAATTGTATTGTATTAAAAGTCGTTCTGTTTGTTATTGGAATATTTCAAAAGAAACAAAAAATAATAAAATAACAATGGAATTAATAATAGCATAAAAACAAAAAAATAAAAAAAAATCGTAAACAGTTTTACATTAGAATCTATTATTGGAAATTCAAATACAATGAACAAAAAACGCTTTACAATTGCCAGGAAAATTCCATTAAACACGTTAACATTGCTTAAAGACAAAATATCAGGTAACAGTTTTATTTTTTTGTTTCTTTTAAGTTATCACCATTATTTTCTATTGTTAATGAAGTAAACATAAAAATATATTAGAAATTTAGTATATACATACATATAAGTAGATATGTAATGGCATGTGTATGTGTGCATTTAAAATACGAAATATACAATATGTTGTCGCACAAAACGAATAAGGCCATAGGGACTTTCTTTTTGTCCTAAGCTAACTAAATAATTGTTTTTTTTTTCGTGCACCAAAGAAAAAGTTAAAATTAAAATAATTTTTTTATGATCTTTGATATCTATTTACTAATTTAAAATCTATTGTTTAAATTTTATTAAAACATTTTAAAGTTCTTTTATTATGCTCGGGATTGTTAGGTTTGAGAAAAAACGATATTTAACAAAAGATCTTCATTTTCAATAAACATTTGCGGAATGAAATTGCAATAAAAATTGAAATAAATATTTAATATTAAGCTATATCACAATCACATTTTTTTATTCATTTATTCATTGTAATATAAAAAAGCCTTTTATTGGCCAATTAAAATATATTCATATTACAAAGCTGTTTTCCCGAATTAAATTTAAAATTTAATATATATATATATATATATAACAAAAAAATAATATATAAAATATAATAGTGAAATATCAAGGGTTCCCCAACCCAAAAAAACTTATTTATTTGATCCCAGTAGTAATTGAGATTTGATTTGATAAATGATTAAAGTTGAAAGATAAATTATTAAAGTTGAACAGAAAAAAAAATAATCAGTTTTAGCCTAAAAGCATTGTTAGAATGCGAGAAT
>JACGTJ010002680.1:24408-36135 GCA_014858695.1 Chrysomya rufifacies | reverse complement strand
AAAATTTGTCTTTCTTGTTTATAAAGAAATTTGTCTGTTTATAGACAAATTTACTAAATTACTTAAACTAGGAAAATTTGCATAAAAATTTTCTTCAAAATTGTCCGTTTATAAAAGTAGGGAAATAAAATTATTGTTATTTGTACAGTAAAGGTTTATTCTAAAAAATATATCTGTGTTAATTACCTTCAAATGGACATGGATTAAATAACACAATACATTATTTTGAACAACAACTTTTTATTTATTTATTTTCCTATAATTGTTAACTAAAATTTCAAAATTACCGGTATGTTTGAAGAAACAAAAGAAAAAAAAATAAAATGTCAAAATCATTTTTAAATGTATGACAGACAATAAGATCAACTTAAACTTAAAAAAATACAGACATACTAACAAATATAAATACATTTATATTTATAGAAAAAAAAAAAAAACTGAAAAAAACTCAATGTAAACCGCATTTTTAAAGCAATTAAATACTAAAAATTGTGGTTACAACTATTCAACAAGATTGTTGCCATTAAAGCAATCGTAAGTAATAGACTACGGGTATATAATATTTAAATAACCCAGTGATATATTTTAAGCACACATTCCGAAAATTAAACGAGAGAAAAGAAGGGTGGTCAAAATAAAGAGACAAGAACTCGACTATTTATTAACCGATTCATACAATTCAAAAAAACCAAAATTATAAAAAACAAGTAAGATTATATTCGACTTGGTCAAATCTTTGATAACCACCATGAAAAGAGGTAAAATAAAATAAATGCTTAAGTGGGCAGAATGTGGCCGGGACACGCCCATTTATCCATTTGTGCATACAAATGTATGCATCATGTTATGATGTAACAAAGAAATTCCATATTCTTAAATTTGGGCTTGTATGGGAGGTGGGCGGAAAAGTAAGCGTTGCACACCCATTTTTGGTGTGCAACCTTTATTCTACTGTCTAATGATACACCTCAAATGTCATCACCGTAGCTTCTTCCGTTTCATATTTATGACATACTAAGTGCTAAAATGCTTCAAAATGGTGGATTTTTGTGGGGTTTTGTTCCATAACTTCCTGGTGATTTCAACAGACAGACACACAGACCGCTAGATCGACTTAGAATCTCCTAGTCCTACAATATATATACATGTTGGGGTCTTAGACGAATATTTTAACATGTTACCAATGGAATGACAAACACAATAAACCCCCCATCATTTCTTGATGGTGGATATAAAATCCTTATCATTTGAATCATGAATGGGAATAGGAAGTAATGTTTGGTATTAAACATATATTCAAATGGTACATTTTTAGAGTATAAAGTTGTTATAATCAGCCCATCAATAATGTTCATTATAATGAATAAATTACTATAAGATGTTCTGTTAAAGTTCTGCAATTTATGAGGCCTTCGGCCGAATTTAAGGACACGGAACTCCACTATAGTTAAACTTTTAATGGTCTGAGAAATTTACTTAAGAAATACCATAAGTTGAATAAAGTCTTCAATATTAGAATTCTATTTTTATTAATTCTACAGTATTTAAAAAACTAATACTAAGTTATTTTAAACATAAACAAAATGCCAAAGAGGAACAAGACCTTGAAGCCAAATGAAGAATGTTCTATATAAAGGAAACTATTCAGAAGTATGTATATAGTAAAGCCGAAATGTTTAATATCATAGAGAAAAAGGGTTCTTTGGAATTTTAAAAATGTTATTATTGTTAGAAACTAATTTGTTGGGATTTATTTTATTAAGGAGTTATTTTATAGTACCTCAGAAAATTCTTCAAAATTCAGGAATACAAATCTGTATATAAATGAAAATGTGTAAATTTGAATTGTTTATGAGTTATGCACATATTTTGAAAATTGGTATAGATATTTTATATTAGCTTCTTTTCCTACATTTTTACTGGTTATTTGCATAAAATCAATTTGATCTTACAAAATATAAAATAAATAACAAACCCACAAGAACAAATAAATTCTTAATATGAAATAAAACACCGCAAATAGAAAAAATAAAAAAAAAAACATGATTATGCATAAAATATATACATTTTCAATTCTAAATAATAAAACGTAAATAAAAGTAGTTTCCTGATAAGAATAATGGAGCATGTGAATGAATGAAAAATATTTAAAGTTATAGCTGTTCGCACATACGCTTTAAGTAAATATTTTTAGAAATCTTAAAAAATAAATAAAACAATAACAAAATATATTGTTATAAAAACACAACAACTAACCACATGCTAAATAAACAAATTAAAAACATACTAAGAAAAACATAAATAAATCGTTGCTTTTCTTTTTAAACTTACGGCTGTTTTGAATTCCATATTAATAAGGTGCCACCAAGCTTCGGAAAAAATATCACCATAATCATGGGTAGTGGCTCTAATTAAACCTACAATATCCATTGTTGAGCAGGCACAATGACTTAGTGTTGGATAAAAGAGCAAGTAATATTAGCCACGGCTTAGGTAAATTGAAAAGTTGAACTTAACAATCTGCACAATTTTATAAGGCGGAAGTATTTTGGCATAAACTTCTCCTCTTTTACCACCTTACACTTCCACCCTTATACACATATGATTTTATTGTTTTTTCTTTCTATTCTCTGTTCTTTATCCACTAAATAACAACAATTTCAAAAGCAAAAAAGCAGCAGCTGTTTACGAAAAAAAAAATTCTTAGATATATTTTTGTTGTTTTTTATTCTGCAAACACACACTCACACAATTTTTTTTATTTGATTTTCTTTTTGTATAAATTTAAATTTTTGTTACAAATTTGCAAAATATATATTATTTCTATTATTTTACAAAATATATTATTTAATTTTCCGGCAATGAACTTGTTTTATTTATAAAATATAAAAGAAATATAAATCTCTTTTTGTATAGAACTTTTTTTTTTGGCAAATATTGAATTTTCTCAATCGTTAACAGGGGAGGCAGGCACTTCCATCACTTTTTGTTATCCAAATCGCTTAAATTAATAACCAATACACACGCATTTGATTTTTTCTTTAAACTTTTGTACAAATTAATATTTAATTATTTTCCACATTTTGTTTAAATATTTAATGCAATATTTTGAAAAATAATTCGGCTTTAAAAAATTTACGTTCTGCTGCCACTGAAATTTCTGACAAGTATAATTTTTTTGTTATGAAAACACATTTGACACACAGAAGAAAATGTTGTCGACATAATGGATATTTTAACAAAAGAAAACACATATTAATCAGCAGCACTATTTCAGCGATTTTTTGAGAAATTTAAAAAAAAAACGCTATGACTGGTGAATTCATTCGCTCTAATCCGAAATGCCAATCAAAGTAAAGCCAACAACCACATGATAAGACAAAGTAAATTAAGATCTTTGCATTAATCAGTAATGCCGTACATTTTTTCAAATTAAGGGTTTTATGATGAATACCTTTTCATAATTTATATTATGTTATATGCAAAAAAAATAAAAAAATATATAATACAAAATTATAAAGTTGATTTTTTTTTAATGTTTTTACGTATTTTTTTTTGAAAAATTTCAAAAAAAAAATTCTAAACAAATTTAGAAAGAAAAAAGATTCATTCTACCAACAATTAAAAAATTAATTTTAGAAAAGGAAAAAACAATAAAATTAGAAAAACTGATTTGTAACCTGCAAACGCTAAATTTGATGCCATCTAAACTATTCTTGTTGTTATAAAAAAATTATATTTGTTTTTGTGTATACTAATTTTATTTACCAATACTTGGATGAATTTAGATTTTTCATAAAAATATTAATTTTTTTATAAAAAATGAGTGATCACAAATCAAAGTCATTTTCCATTTAAACGCCTATTTACCGAAATACCAACGATTTAAGATTTTTTTTACAAAAACCACCTTTAAAAAAAAAAATTGTAATCACAAATCGAAGTTCTTTTTCAATTTAAACGCCTATTTGCCGAGATATGAACAATTTTAGATTTTATTAAAAAAAAAATTAGCGATCACAAATTATGCCCTTTTGAGGCTATTTAAGATGTTCAAAATAATAAAAATTTAAGGTTATATACGGAATGTTTATGTTTGAACATTTAAACAAAATTAGATGATTTTCCTTGATTAAATATTCACATATAAACTTATTTATTATAAAAATCTGACAATCCTGATCAGTAGTACCAACTTCATACAACATAAATAAATTTAAAATTTGTTTAAAATTTGAATAAATAAAACAATAAATCAAAAGAAACAAAATGTAGTTTGGAAAACATTTTAAAATGTTATACCTACATACTTAAGAGTAAAAGATGCACGCATTCAAAAGCGTTGGACTGATAAGTTGATTAGTTGGAGGTACCACTGACTTAAAAACATATGTTATGATGAATGTACTTTATTTTATATATAAATAGTAAGAGTGAGTATATTAGATACTAATATTATTTTTATTAGTCAGAATGAATTAACTAACTGTTGGTGGATTTTTAAAAAAAAGTTTTTACTAATTGTAATAATCAGAGCATGATTAGCAAAAGTCGTGGAAATATAACAAAAATAACATACAAAATTTGTGGTGTGATGCATGTATAGAAAGACGAAGAAGTTTTTTGCATTAATTGTTTAAATTTTACTACTTATTTTTTTGGAAGATTGGATGCAAGTTGGCCATGCGAGAAAAGGGTGTTGTTGAAAGAGCACAGTCTTTTTCTGACTTAATAAGACAGCAATATAAAGAAATAAATTTAACATGAAAAAGAAGCCAAAAGTTGGATATGAGTAATATTTGGAACTTGTTTATTAAAGTTTAAGTCTAATAGGTTATTCAATTTGTAGGACCTGGTTAGTGAACATTTTCCAGAACTCTGTGTTGAACTTTGTACTTTTATAATTATGAAACTAATGTCTATGTGAAAACCATTAGGTATAGATATAACTTTATACTCCTTTTTTATATTTACACCTAATTTCAGTTTACTCTTTTCAACTACTTACTGTCTGAAAAGAAATGTGGCCATCTAACTGTGGGGGCTTTAAAATAAACCAAACAACTAACTACTAACAAAATCAAAGTCAAAAGCTGGTCTGGGATTTAAAAATAAAAAAAAAAAAAGATTTTAGTTTGTGGTTTTATAAAAATCTCTTTATTTAATTTTGGCCATAAAAATAAAAATTTGTTTTTACACATTTTTTAAATTTATACAGTTAAGTAGTTAATTGCTGTAGAGCAAAACTATTTTTATTTGTTGAAATAATTAAATAAATTAAACATAAATTTTTCAATTTCGTGTTAGAAAAATAACAATAATTGCTAATACACAATTAAACAAAAAGAGAAATTTAAAACATTTGACCTATAATACATGGAAAGAAAAATTCTATCTCAGGATAAATAATATGCCTGGACCTGAATTATTACGGTATTTTGTAAATTATCAATATTTATTGATTTCCTTCTCACTTTTATTTGCTTTCTTTTTATCTTCATTTTAATTTTCGTATATTTGTTCTGTTTGTTTTCCACCACCCACTCACACTAGATCACCCCTCATTCGAAAAATGAATTGTGCAAAAAAAAAGAAAACATAGTTAAGGGTGTGTCAGGCAGGTGAAGTCGTTAATGGCTAACAGAAAAAAAATAAATATTTTTCAAATTGTATTTTCAATGATTTTATTTAACTAAAACGGCTCATGCAGCGAGCAAAAGAAGAAGTTTGAAACCGCAGCTGAATTTTGCTTATCTCCATTGTTTATAACTTCTCCATAAATTTTCATTTAAACTCCACATATCTAGAAAATCATATGTATGTGCCAGACTTGACTGCTTGTCTGCCTGTCTGGTGGCAGTCGGGCTGGTTGTTTGACTGTCTGTCCATACTGTATTCCAAAAATAGCAAGGAAATGGAAAAACAAAACAATAATTCTTTACAACATACACTCAATAACAAAATACTATTAGTTTTGTCATCACACCATCGCTTTTATTTTTATTTCTATATAAATGGATTGATAGGGGTTGATAAATAAATGAAAAATGCGTTCTATATCCATACAATATAATATATGAAAAATCAACATGAACTGAGAGGTATATAAGTAAGAAGTACTTATTCTTTATATGCTTTTATTTCTGTGACAACGCGACAAGCTTGCCAGATTTGTTGTGATTATCATTTGTATTCTATTTTTCACAGAGATTTACAGAAGAATTTGTTTCCAACAAAAATTTTTGTCAAAATATTCTTTTTAGTATCGTGGAAACTAGTTCGCACATAACCCACTACATTTTAAAAGAGATCAATTACAAGTTTCAGTTTTTGTAAAATACAGTTCTAATTCAGTTCAAGTTCAGTTCTAGTTTAGTTATAGTTGAGTTCCTGTTTAGTTCTACTTTAATTTTAGTTCAGTTGCGATCTCTTGAATATTTTCTTTCGATCTTAACATTTCAAAATATTTTGAAAATCCCGTTCGTCTGGCAACCTTTCACTGATATTTATTTATATAGTTCCACCATATGTTGCTGTACATATTATATCAAAGAAGTACGGGCGGTTATGTTATATAAAACAAAAATACTAAAAACTCTGCTTGTAACATTTTTACTTGACGCATGATAATATATGCGATATAAATAAAAAACATATGACAAATTTCCAATTTATTAATTTCAAACAAATTTATTTTTGGTTTAATTAGGTTCAAAATGTTATTTGATTTATTTATAATTTGTTTAATAAAAAATCTTATAATTTAAAGTTTGAAACAAAAATAATAGTTATTTTTTACCACCTACAAACTCAATTAACAATAAGTAGGACATTCATAAAATTTTACTGTGATATTTCTGTATTGAAAAAGAAAGAACTGCCATACGTACGTATTTCAAGTCTGACTCGTTAAAAAAAGTTATCTAAATTTTTTTATTGTCCTGAATTTAATAAATATTTCCTTATACTCGAACCAAATTAGCGAATGTAAGTTTTTCTGTGTAGTATTTTTGTTTTTTTTTTTAACTTTAAAAATCAATTTAATTCTTATCCGCTTTATTATTTAATTAATTACTTCTCTTTATATATTATAGGGAGCGTCCTTATTATCTTCTAAAATTATTGGTTTCTTATTAATTACATACACACATCTATTGATTTTATAACTAGTGTTTTTTACGAGAATTCTCGAACGTGATAAATTAAGGTGATAATGTAAGGTGTAACTTAATATTTATGCTATTAGTGAAGTTTTCAGTTAATATTGCAGGGATACTTTATATTAGTTGTATACTTCGTATAGTAAATTGGACATTCTAAGTTATTCTTTGATATGACGAAACACTCATTCAAATTTTGAATCAAAAACTTGGAGCTTTAGATAGTAAATCAAGCCATTCCATATATAAGATAATTAAATTAACTTGCGTGTCAGATCCAATGACAGATATTTCACATATTTCGAATATATGTTGGCTATTGATATATCTGAATATTTTAAAACTTCAATCAAACAACTCGCAACCGTTTAGTATTTAGTATTCAAACATGTTGTAAATTATTTGCATACAACATGAAAAGCGTTGCCAGAATGATGATTTTATTACTCTTAAAACCAACACCTTCATAAGTGGGATGTGAATGGTTCTTGTGTAAAATTTGTAACACAAATAAAAAACAATAACAAATCTCGACACAGATATATCGATAGTGAACAAAGTATAAGTAGCATTTTGTGAAGACATCTGAAAGAAATTTGCAGGAAGTTCTATTTTGATATAACAACGATTGCTTTTGAAGATGATTTATTTTCTCCACCTCATTCTGTAGGAAAGTTAATTAAGGCGAAAGTTATGATTAAATGTATATTTAATTTAGTTAAATTTATTGGCAATATTATTATTATTATTATTATTATTATTTTGTATTCAAACCACAATGGAATTTTTCTTCCCTTAAAAGCAATTCTTTTTAAAAACACTTTCTGGCAACGCTCTCAGTAAACAAACCAGTGCTACCACTGTTATTAACTTGGCAAAAGATTAAAATGTTCAACAAAACATTTTATTATAAATAAAAGCTAATGTTGATTGGAATTTCATTATCTTTAAGTAATTTTATTAATGACATAAAAAGTACGATACTGAACAATTACTGTATTAAAATTTTTATATACATAATTCATTGGCTTAGTTTGAATCGTATTATTATTTTATACGTTTACGTATAAACGAAACGGCAACACCGAACTACACAAAAAGCCGGCTTTATAGAAAGAAAAATGCAGACTAAACCGAAACAACATTTCATTCGAGTCTTGCAACGAGTCGTGAGTGGTTGTTCTCAGTTAAGAAACGGTTTACAAGTTAGAAAGGAAATTTCATATTTAAAGTGAATTACTTCTTGTTAAAAATAAATAGTTTTATAAAATTAACACTAAAGATATCCTTTATTATAAAAAAGAATATTTTTTCCTACAAAAACCAAAGTGATTTTTTGCTTGCAAAAGTGAAATTATTTTGGAACAAAAAAATAGATTCATCCACTATAAAACCTAAAAAGGGTGTAACAGAATACAGAAAAATACTAAAAGAATAAAAAAAGGTTAAAAGCCGGTTACAAAAGAGAAGATTGTGAATAAATGCGGGAATAAAAAGTAAAGAATAAAATTAAGAAAAAAATCAAAGCAAATATTTCTTAACAAAGGATTTTTACGCGAACAAAAGACAGTTTTTTTGCTTAAAGTAAGTTTTATTTATTTATTTTAATAAGTAAAAAACAATTGTGTCTGTATTAAAAAAATTAAACACATAATAAAATGTTTAAAACTTATAATTTTTAAAATAATTTATGGAGACTTAATTAAATAGTTTAATTTTTTTTCTTTTTTAAATTTATGATAAAGCTGAATTTTTTAAATTTTTTTATTATTATTACGGTTTAGTTTTATAATTGGTTTGTTCGCTTAGTTTTTTGCCTTTCGTTTGCTTTGCTAGCGGTGCAAAATAACCGGCTCTCTTCTTAGTTAGTGCTTTTTGTTGTTAATTTATCTAATTACCGCGACATTGGCATTGCATTAAACTTTATTTAATTTTTCCCCATTTTCCATCTTTGTCTATACTTACTTATTTTACATGTATGCATATTCCAGTGTATAATTCTATATATACCCGATGTATTTACACGTAATAATATAAAATTACTACAAGTTAATGATTATGATGATAATGAAGAAGTAGATGAAGAAAACAAAAAAGAAATAAAACTTACACTTGTCTACAAGTTTAACCGACACCACCTTTTCTTGCTATAAAGATTGCCAGTTATACGTGTTTAATTCATACATTTACGGAATTGTATTTGCGCATACGAAATATACGTAGGTTGCCAAAGAAATTTTTGGGAATAAAATCCAAAAATATATTTTTGTAATTGTAAAAATATAATAAATATTGTTATTTATATCATGAAGCAAACTGCAATTTGGTCTTGAAGATGCAATTTAAAAAGTGATATTATCACGTATAAACTTATATACGTATTTACTTTAAAATTACTACATACACGTTTCGAGTTTGATTTCTTTATTTCCGTAAAATGTAACACAGCATATTAAAGTAATTTTTTGAATACTAGATATGCTTTATATTTGGCTTACGGTCGATTTTTGGGAACACTATATATCTAGATAGATCTCTATCACAATTTTTTCATGTTCACTCAATATTTTGTTGTTATCATTTAATCTCGATGAAGCAAAGAAATTCTTGAGGATTTATCTAATTTATTCTTAAATTAAAGGATTATTTATGCATTTTAATCGAAACATATCTGAAGGTGAAGTTCCTCGAGGATGTATCCAAACTTTTAGATGTATCTACATCCGTAATAATTCGCTTTTATTATGTAGTGAATTAAATTTGTTGACAGCGTACTTCTGTAAATACAAAGCTCTCAAATATTTGATAACTGATCGTAAAAGTCTTTCTAATAATTTTAGAATGAGAACGAGGCTTATCTTTATTAACTCACCAATTTTTGACTGCTCATTTCACTGAGTAGATTATATATAGCCATAAACTCTAGATATTTAAGAAAATTTATTCGTATTGGGTGTGTTCCCTTTCGGTGGATCTAAAAACATTGTTCTTCAGTTAGGTAGAATTTGTATATCTATTCGTGTGCAATCAAACAGAAGAAACATGCTTTTTAATTAATTAATCATGTTAAACTTCATTCATTTCATTCGTACTAATACAACATTTCTTAGCTGAAACAACAATTTTATTTTTCTTCTACATAATTAATAAATTTTCTCAGATAAACTGAAACAAAATTGAATCATCATTATATTTGAAGCATCATGAATTGGTTACGTTTCATTGAAAGAAGGATGTGAAATTTTACAGTAAAGAAGATTTTTAAATTCTGTAGAATTATACTTTTGAAGTACAATTTAATTTTTGCTCCAATCAATACAAAAGAAATGTTACAATTTTAATCTTTAACATATTGTCTTTGTTCAGATATTTTAGTTCAATTGGTATTCATTTCCTTTTTCAATTTAGTACTCAATATAAAATCGAATATGTCATCACTGTTTTTTGAACTTATCAATCATTCTATTCTAGTCTTTTTGCTACAATGTTTGATTTAGGAATGCTGTTTGACATTATTTCTCTTTTACATGTGCTACAAAATTGCAATTGATATTGTAGCATAAGCAATTTTGTCTATTTATTAATATTAATTATTAATAAAGTGATATTTGTTCTTATTGTTTTTTACTCTGTTTCTTGCTTTTTTATATATTTCATTTATCGGTATATGTTTTTCGTTTTGAGGAGTTTCTATTTTTGTGTATCTATTTTTCTTATCTGGCCCTTATTTATTTTTTCTATTATCGTCTGCTTTTGTTGTGTTATTTTAGCTTTTGTTGTTTTTGTAGTTGTAGTTTCCGTTGTTTGATATTTTTGCTTCAATTCCTTTTCAACAGGACTTTCGTGTAGACATTATTTATGTGTGTGTGTGTTTTTTTGTATTTGCGCTTTTTGGGGCGTGTGCTGCTGATGCTGCTGTTTTATGTATGAATTGTTTGTACAGCTATAAAACATTGTTTGCTTTAATTTTGCACCCACTCACACGCTTCGAAACCATAAATTTCTTTCTTTATGTTTATGTTGTTTTTTTGAAAAATTTTCAAAATCATTTACCTCAATATTTGTACTGGTATATTGGTATAAAGAATTTTTATTTGGAGAAGTACAAGGCTCTTGGTTTTTTGTTTTACTCAAAATCAATATTTGTCAGTCGCACAAAAAACAAAATACATTAATTAATTTTGGTGATTGATCTGTGCATTCCTGCAATATACATTATTTAAATGTAGTGAATTTTAGACTGTCTTCAATAAAATGAGATAACACTGGCATTTTTGTCTTATAACTTACTAGAAATACTTCCCCTAACTAATATTTAGTTCATTAAACTTTTGAAAAATCAGACGGAAGCCCAATATCTTGATGTAAAATATTATATAGATCAAGGGTTCTCAAAAGAGGGTGTGATACTTTGCGAAAAACTAAACCTGAATTGGAATTAAAGCAAAACTGAAATTGGAAAGAACTAGAACTAACCTATAACTAAATTAGAACTGAATTAAAAGTGAACCAGAACTGAACTTGAACTGAGTTATATTTCAGTTCCGTAAAGATTTTATTATTGAAC
>JACGTJ010002680.1:4977-24308 GCA_014858695.1 Chrysomya rufifacies | reverse complement strand
GAGAAAATACAATTATTATTATTGTTGTAACAATATTATTGTTGTTTTATTTTATTTATTACTACCACAAACATGTATATTGTTAAATGACTTCTGTTTTGACAACATTATTCTGAAACTAACATACATTTTGTAAATAATTTCACAATAATATTGTTGGTAACACTTATTTAACAGTATTGTTGTTCAGCAAACATATTATTGCAATTACAGAACATACATATTTGACAAACTTCTTGTAAAAATGTGTACTTCGAGTATATTCAGGTATCGCTATTTTGATCTAAATATACATAGTAATAAATCCTAAATTTTGTGAATACTTTTTCGAAAACATGGACATGACTACATATAAAACAGTTTAACATATCAGCAAATGTTAAATGACATTTCAAAAACAAATCAAATAAATAATTTTTTTCTTTGATCCGATTGTATGTCACATAACGCAATCACAAAACATTTAAATAGTTAAATACTAACAAACTGAATAAATTGCTGATGTTCAAGTCTGCTGCTATAGTATTGATCAACAGCAGCAGCACCAACAGCAACAGCACATGGTAAAATAAATGTGCAACAGTTATAGATCTTGTTGTTCCAGTTTCAATTAGATCATGTTTTCTTCATATAACTAACTTATAACTTTTTTCTGCTCTTAGTAATCTCATTCTCTTGAAATGCTTAAGAAATGTTAACGTTTATTATATTTTTTCCACCTTTTCTTTTGTTGAAATTTATAATAATACACAAGTTGCTGCCAGTCAACAAACTACGAAAGTTGTATAACAAGCTATTAACGTTTCTAACTAAGAACTAAACAAAACATTTATTATAGAGAGTGAGAAAGAAGATTATAACATAGATGAATATAAAACCATCATGGAACTTGATCAATGATTCTTATTTTGTGCAATGTTTTTTTTCAGCACTGCAGACAGCACCGACAGCATTTTGTTTTAATTCTTAACCGTTAACTGTAAAGGAAATTGTTTTAAGATTTAGATCATATTAGCAATATAATATTTTTGTTTTCTAAAAATGAAAATTTTACAAAGAAGATAATCAGCAATTTTAGTTTAAGAAATTTTATGAACAAATTATAGTTAATTTAATAAGTGTTTTTGCTTTTTTTAAGTTTGTAATTATATTAAATAAATATTAAATTGAACACGAAAAGCCCATTTAAGTAAGAAAGTAATATTCTATTGATTGCATCCGTTGGCTTAGCATGAGTTGCATTCGTGTTGAAATACTACAATTTTTGGTTAAAACGTTTTAAATTATAATTATTAGGTTAATACGTTTTAAAATTACTTTATTAATTTATTAAGATTTTTTCATAAGACGAAAAGAATTGTTAGTCATTATTTTTCTATTTTCTTTCACTACTAGTAGTATTTAATATAACAAGATATACATGTCTTTAAAGTTAGTCTTTTTCTTACCCCATATTCTCCGCTCCCTGGAAAACGTTTTTGATTGTTAAAATTTCCCCGATTATGTGAATTTTCCGCTTTAGAAAATTTCCGAAAATTTTGGAATCTTCATTAAAATTTCTGAGAATTTTGCCTCTTTGGGATTTTTGGGAAAATAAATGTTTTACATTAGAAATTGTTTAAATAAGATTTTGTGTTGAACTTTTAAATACAATTAACTCAACGTCAAGAAGTAACATTTTTTCATCATAAAGTTAGCAATATTTGACAGATTTTGTTATAATAAAGTTGGGAAACAAAACAAATTTTAAAACAACTATTTCCTTGTAATTGAAACAAATTCGTTTGGTTCGATAAAAGCAAACATTTGACGATTTGTTCTGATTCAAATCTTTTTAAAAACAAAGGTCGTACTGAAATATGATTCCACTCTAGTAAAAAAAATATATGATAAGAATATACTCTGTAATTATATAATGATTTATTTATTTATTTAGCCAAAGCCCTTTTAATTCTTATAATATTAATCATAAAAATTAAAATTTTCACTAGGTCAGTAAACTTTTAAATAGGAAAAAAACAAACAAAAAAAAATGAATTTAATTAACAAAAGAACAGAAAATTAGCAGGTGTAGAAAAAGCGGAAACAACAAACTAACTAACTAACAAGCACGTGAATAAGATTAAAATATGTATGTAAAAAGTTAGCATGAATAAATCATTTTATTTAAAACTATTGTTACTTTTAATTATAAGAATGTATAGAAATTAGAAAAAGAAACCAACCACAAATGATTTAAATTACAACTTCAAAATAGAAAATTTATTATTTTTTATTTTTTTTTTTTTGCAAAAATGACATGAAAACAAAAGCTACGCATTTAAATGACTAAAAATGTTTGCTTTTGTGTTTTTTTTTACAGAAATGCTCAAATGAAATTGAAAAGTGAAAGAAGATATTTAAAAAAACTTAATTTTAAACAACCGTTAAACAATTAAAATCTAACAATCAATAATCAAAACGATTTCTAACTTTTCAAGATATTAAACAGTTTAAAACTACAATGGTTAAAGAAACATTCGATTTTTTCGAAAGAAAACTGTTTTTGTTAAAAAAAAACAGCTGATACAAATTGTTAAAGCTATATAATGATGACTAATATTTCTTGCCAAACATATCATAATAACATGCAAATTATTTCAAAATTTTAAAATTGCAAATTTTGCTTAAGCTTGTTGTAAGCAAAAATTACCTTGTCTCCATTTCAATGACAAACATATAACTAATTTAAGCAGAATTACTATTATTTTTTTTTGTTTTAGCTAAAAGCCAAATAATTTATCATATATTTTCTTTCTATTTTTCAATGAAAAATTCTTTTTTTTAACCACAGTTATTTTGAAAGGCTTTAGTTGTTAAATTACAACAATTCATAGTCAAAAATTTACGTGAATATAATAAAAAAAGTTTGAAACTCTTAAGACTTTTATAACCTGCAATTGTTTTTTTTTTGTTTTTCCTTTTTGTTTGGTTTCTTAAAGATTCGTGTTTAGTTACGCCTCTTGAACAGTTTTTAGTGTTAGATAAATATATAATTTTTAAACGTGGCTTCAAGTCTTAAAAATATAAAACTACTTGATTGGAATAACTTTTAAATGTTCGAATAGAAAAACTTTTCCTGTAAACCCAGCTTTATATATATACATAGTTTTAAGCGATACCCTGTTGAAAACCCAAGATAAGCAGATGCAGCAAAGATTGTCTTTCAATAATATCCATAAACTATTAAAATATATATTTTATACTATATAGTGGTGGTGTATGTTTGTAAGCCACAAAATTTATAAATAATGATGCTGTATGCAGTTTTCTTATTTTTTTTATTTATTTACTTCTATTTTCCTTTGTTTAGTCATTACAGTTGACTGGAGTCAAGTTGAATTGAGTTCAATTCATTACAGTTCGGTTATTTTAAAAAGTTGATTTCAGTAATATTTCTAGTAACGAAAGTAAGGAATACAATCCAATTTCTTTTTAGTTTTGAGATAAAATTAATATCAAAATGATTATTGTAATTATATATAAATTTTGAAGGCGAAAGAAAGCATAATAAATTATTGAAAGAATAAAAGAAAGGCATAAATAATTGTTTAGTTTTCTTTTTTTTCGTTAAATTATAGATTTATTTTTCAAATCAAAACTTAATAAATTAGTTAATGTAATCAAATGCTGCTTTTTGGTTTAAGAGGTTTAAGTTTTGAAAACCAAAACCAAAAACATTTTATCATTTTACTTTGTTGAAATTTATTTATACTCTGCTATTTTAATTCTTGGTATTTTTTAAGCTCTACCACAATTACTGAAAAAAATAATAGTTTTAATACACCTGTTGTAAATTTCAACATATGAGGATGATGACAAGGTTATTGTTAAATATTGGGTTGTATATCTGATGGGAACTACTGAATAGTTTTTGTTACAATACACGTGTCTGTTATTTAACTATATTTTCTTTATATTATAAAATTGTAACCAATCTAGAACTTAAATCCGATATCTTTATGCTAGTATTGAATTTTTGTTATTTCTATATATTTTGTTTAATATCATTAAAATGATTGACTTGTGGTTTGTTTAAACTGATTAAACAGTATTGATTATTGTTTTAAAACTTCTATATCTGTTTACATATGTTGACGAAATATTTTTTAATAAAAATGAATATTTGTAGAAAATAAAAATTTAATTTCAACAATAAAAATATTTTTTTTATTGTTTTAATATAATAGAAACCAAAAAAATCGATTACAAACCTCAATTTTGAATTACGTTATATTCGATTCTTTCGAGAGAAATGTAATATATATTTTTCCATATATCTATACAAATACAGATTAAAACTTAATGAATTAAAAAAAAAGCGTTGAAATTTGAGCCGTCTTAAATTAGGGTGCTATGTGTGTTTCAAATTGTTGTCCCAACATTTGTTTTGCTAAAGGTTGGCTTAATTTTTTGCTACTAGAAAGTAGATTATACTTTTAAGTCGTTTAACTTCACATATAAGCAAATCATTAAAAAATAAGGACATACATGTGTGAATAAACGTCCCAGTGAAATTCTGAACCCATATTTATAGCGAAATCCCTAATGTGGAACTTATCTTATCTGAATCTAAAATACTTTAAATTTTGGCAAAAATATTAAGAATTGTGTATAAAATACTTCGTTAGTGAAATATATTTTTTAAATTCTTCGGTCATATTCGTTGAATGTTTGTTTTTTACAATTTGTGAACGGATTTTATAATTTATGTTATACATATGCAACAAAGTATATTTGCTTTGTTGCAGTAAAATTAATAATACTAAAATGGAAAGTCATAAACATGTTTAATGTTAGTTTTGACAAATTTCACTGCAATTATCGGCAAAAGGCGATAAAACACAACATTTTAGTTTTTGTTATAAAACTGTTAAATATCTTGGTGTTATGAACAGACGTATAAATAAGTGAATTCTTTAAATACCACTTAAAGTCATGAAAAAAGACGCAACAAAATTTTAAATTTTTTATTTCTATATTCTGGCATAAAGATTATTAAGAGAAATAACTGATTAAATGACAATGAAGTGATCATTATGTTTGCTATTAAACATCATCAATATTAACGTATTAACGTTTTATTTTTATTATACTATTTAAAAAATTAATAATAAACTCAATTGTAACTTATTTGAGAAATAGTGGCAAACTACTTATTAGTTTGTGAAACATATTTACGATTACAATTACAAGTGTAAAGGAATCTTGTTGTTTTATGAATGTTCAAGATAAAAAATGTTGTCATATAATAATACAAAAAGAAATAAACGTTGAAATGAAAAATTTTTGTCATTTAGATAGGGGAGAAAATTATGGCCTATCAGCAACAAAAACAATGTGATTATTATCAAAAACAACAGCAGTGATGCTGTAAACATGTTTATATTGCATTAAATGTACTAAATAAAAATATTAATTTTACTGGACAATCATTTAAGTTGAAGTTAAGTGGACAACTTAATTTGATGTGCAACATTTAGAAATTGAATTGCGTTGCAATACAGATAATCATGATTTCAAAACATTAATTTGATTTTCTTTATTAATTCATTTTAATTTTATTTTCTGAAATTTTGTTTATTAAGTGTGACTGTTTTGTATCGTGCTTACTAAGCATTATTTTTTATCTATTACTTGTCTGCATTAATCCTAGGAAAATTAAATCCTCTAGAAATGAAGATATAAAAGTTAAAACTTGTACAATTTTGTTTTATATATCTTCTCTTACTACAGATATACGCCCATGTTGCTCACTTAATTTGACATGATGTGCGTTAAAGATTTTTAAAATAACCACTACTAGTATTGTAAAACCAATTTTAATTTTAGCACATGTTATTTACATTCTATTATCTGGTAATTGTAGACAATTTTTTTGTCTCTCTAGTATTCGTAATTGTTGGTAGTCAGATGTTTGGTTTTACAATTTAAATAGTAAATTTTGCGGAATTTTAAAGTTAAAAGTGCGATTTCACTTTATATTTGTTATTCTTTATTACAGTGTATTTTGTTTAATTTTCCAAAAGGAAGTTTGAGTAACATTAGGTGAATACGATTACCTTCAAGTAACAATGAAGTAAAAAATATTCCAACACTTTGGTAAATGGCTTAACCCTTAAATAATGCACTAGACCAGAACGATCTTGATATTCATTTTGTTCTTAAATGTGCTAATAAAAAACATTCTTATTTTTAATATTTTTAAATTATACAGAAAAATAATCATGTACCACTTATGCTACACTGGGCATTTATAGGTTAAAACAGGTAAAAGCTTTTCCTATCTACATTTTATTGCTTTTATTGTAATGTTGTTTGCTTTTAATTGGTTTTCGCTTCAAGTTAGATTACAAAAACCGATGTTTCTTACATTTTTTTTTGTAAAGTTTTACATTTATTCTTAATTTAATGAAAATGACTTAGACATTTAACAAATATAAATTAAAACTTGATTTCCGCTTTCTTGATCGTATTGATTAACTAATTTATTAAGTAACTGCAAATTTTAAAAACAATAAAAGGAAAGGAAACTTTGCGTACTTTAACAGACAGGTGTATTTTTTATTAAAATACTGAAATTTTCTTTAAAAATACTAAAAATTTTCTCACTCACAACTTTATTAAGAAGTTAAAATCATAAATTCTATTTGCTAAATCCATTATCAAGTTGGCATTGCTCAGTTAAATTTAATAAATTAAAGTATTTTATCACGCAATTCAGTACAATGACATGACACCACCATAATACATACATACATACATACATACATATGGAAAATGTAATTGAGATTTTCATGTTTTTGGAACAATTTAATACCTAAACTAATCAAATCTTCCTAAACACTCAAATGTTTCTTGAAAACGAGAATTTATGGTCACGTTTTTAAGTTGTTCATTTTTCCGAGTATTTGCGTTTTTGCGAGTGTACTGTATGTAGTTATAAAAAAATATTTATAATTCTGTAAAAACAACTTGTTACAAATTCACAGTATATGATTAAATAAAGCTTTATATATAGTAATAAAGATATTGACAATTTTAACAAGAAATGGTTTATGAACTACGATTAAAAGTACCTACAACAAATTGCCAACATTAGTTATGTTTTCCAATATTAAACCCTCTGTTTTTCCAATGTAGTTGAAAGCCTTGTTCATGTTTTCTATTAAAATATTTATTAGATATCGTTAAAGTAATAATTTAACCGTTCTTTACTAATTTGCATTATCTCTTCAAAAAAGCTTCACTTACCATAAGCTTGTTCTTACACCTACATAGATTTTTCTTTGTTTACTTTAGGTCATTGACAAAAGTTTTTTTTTTTTCATTTTCAGTGAATACTTTAAAATTAGATCGAAAAATACATCTAGAAAATACTGATGAATAAAACAAAACTGGACGTTAGTTAGTACATTGAAATACCCAGCAAACCAATTTAATTTAAAATCATTTGGAATAGGGCAACCATATCAAGCCAAAAACTTGCATTTTACAAGTTTTTCACATATTATGGATCTGATGAAATGAACTTTCTTTTTTGATTTTACTACATCAGCTAAGTTAGTGTAAATGGTTAAAAATATTGTTATTTATAAATGTTCGGTTTATAATGTAAAATGTGGAAAATTTTTCATAAATATTTAGAAAAATAATAAGAAAACAACTGATAACTTTATTGCTATATATAAAGATTATTATTGTTTTTTATGTATTATTAATCTTATGATTTGGTACATTTTTAGATTGTTCGATTTTCTTCTCTTAAACTTTTGAAATACAAAATTTTTCCCTGAATTACATATGCTATACAAATCTAAAGTAATCTTTATATATTAGAAAGTAATATTGGATCTCTTAATAAAAAGAGGAATTTAAAAAAAGTACCATTTCTTTTTGTTTTACTTATATTGTTTTTTTTAGTCTTTACATTTAAATTTCCAAAAAGATCTTGTTGGAAATATACTTTTAACCGACAGTCCACATTTTAGCGCTCTAGCTTCAGTCATTTTAGCTGTGCTTTAATGAATTACTTAGGTAGTAGATTATTAATTCTAAACTTTTATAAGGAATTAAAACTAAATCAAAATCGAAATCATCATAAAATTTGACACAGACAAGTATTTTGGGATAATTACACATTAAAATGGGTCACAAAATCCCCATACCAATTTTATACGTGATTATGGTTCTTCACCATAATATTATAATGGCATTAATCTGCGTGCATCAAATTTCAAATTAAAATTTATTATTTATATCCAGAATATGACTTTTCAATAATTAATTAAAAGTACAATCATAAATGGTCTTTGGGTTTGCATACTAACCTTTTAAGTAAGATGAATAATGAAAACAGTTTTTATAAAGTAAACATAAAAGGATGGCAGTAAATAAGCTATACAATGTAGATTTAAATAGTTTGAAAAGAATTTACAACTATTGTTGTTAACAAATTCTAAAAAAAAACAACAACAACAAAAATGTGTCTATGTTTTCTCTAACTTTGAGTTCATCTTTCCCAGACAATATATAAATATAGACGCACAGAGGCGTACACTGGATAAGATAAATATTTAAGAAAAATTTTATTTATATATAAAACATTAAAAATAAACGTTAATTTCGCGATTTTTGTGTAAAAAGAAAATCAGTTTAAACTATTATAAGTAAACTTTTTATTTAAAAATTTAAAAAAAATATGCCACAAACAAATTTTAACATGTTTTATACCGTTATCATGACCGCAAAATGTCGCAGATATGTTTTTCTCTTTTTTTTATAACTAAGAAAAATTTCGCTATAACGTTAATACAAAGAAATGTTCAGCTTTTGTACCAGCAAATTGTCAATTGACACTTAACTTTAAGACTCTCAAATTCTGATTTATTAAGTGACAATAGTTCAACTTTTAATTGAATGAAATTTAAAAGATACATAAATTTTTATAGCAAAATAAAATTTTAACAATTACTATTTTTTTAAGAAAAAAAAAATTGTTAAAAATCATAATTTAATCATTAAAAACAAAAACTGAAACTGCTATCAACTTTAAAATAGTTTAAATTCTATTTCCTTTAAGACAGTTATTTCAAATTGGTTTTAATGGCCAAAGGCTAGAAAAACTTATTATTACGGCCCTGTTAACATTTTTAAAAAGAAAAATGTTTTCTATTCGTGTAGCTTTTTATCTTTTTATTTTGTAAATGGTTGGCTGAATGACTGACAGCCATGAAAACAATGCAAAATTTGCGGTCTATTGTGCTACTTGGTCTTTTTTCTAAATACAATGTAAAGTCGTGATTTGAAGTTGTGTAGCATTACTTTTAAATCTTAGTTTTAATAATTATAAAAAATAAAAATGAAAGAAGAAATATTTAATTTTTAAATAAATAAAATATCAATTTTAAACAGAAAAAGTATTAACAGTTTTTTTCCAATTTCTTTATTTAACTAATTAGTTTTCTATTTCTTTTTCTCCATTTCAAAATTAATTGCATTTAACGACAAATGTTTACACAAAATTAACATTTGATGACATGTTAATGAAGATAATTAAATTCAAAATTAACAACATAAAATTTAAATCTGTTTGTACAAAAAACGGAAATTGAACATGAAAAAGACTCATAAAATATCTTTAAATATAAATTGAAAGGTGATTTTATAGTTGTCTTAAGATTTATATGATATTTCGCATTAACTGGTTTATCATGACAATGACATGGTGTCAAAGAAAGATTTTTTGTTTTTACATTATGAAAAACAGAAAATCTGTACAAATATAAAAAAATCCTGTTTCTGTTTGTTATTGAAAATTGCGTGGAAAATAACTGTCACCCTGAAATTGACTCTAATTTCGAGATATTATTCCCGAAATTCAAGCTATACATACAAAAAAAAAAAAAAAAATACAAAAATCATTATGATGTAATCTTCAAGTTATTGCTTTATTATAATTTGTTCTGTACAATAATATTTATTCCAAAAAGTGTTGAATTTCGAGAAAGTGCCAGGTACCTGTGCGTTTTTTAAACCAGATTAATAATCAATACAAAACTTGTTATGTGTCTTCTTAGTTACCTATTTTTCCCTTTTTGGCCATAAAAATTCGAATTTCAAAAAATTTTTACCGGACCTATTCGTCCAGAAGTCAATTCTAAGTTTAGGGTGTGAGTTGATTAATCAGTCAAAAGAAATCATACTTTATTAAGCTTTATTCAATTATGCTACATATTTAAACTTCACTGTTTTTCAGCAGCAACCAAAGAAATATAGTTTAAGATAATGTTTTTCTATTAACAATTAAACTAATTGCATTTTTTAACTGTTTAAATAAAATTAACAAAATTTTACGGTTTGTAAATTTTCTTTCACTCGCTAAAAAAACACTAATAATTGTTTTAAATGTAATGCATTGCTGGCTAATAAGCCAATTAAAATCAAATAATTGGCTAGAAGAAGTGTTACCAACAAAAAATCTTTAAATATCTTTAAGAAAAACTAATTTTCAACTGTAAAAATAAAAACTTTCTAAACTTATTAAAAATGCATCTCAAAATACAATAGCTACTACAGTTAATAAATTTGAATATAATCATTTATTAAAAATAAAAACGTTTGCTACTAACTTGTACATATGAAACAATGTTTTTGGAACTAATTGTGAATATAAAATTTAATACATATTTAATATTTTTAAAACATAAATAGTAAATTTTGTACTAACTAAATAAATTAGTTAAACTTTTACTTTTTGTAACACCTAACTTGTATTCATAGTCATAATTTTTTAAATCATATGAACGGACTTATATACACAGAGCCAAACAGCAAAAGACAACGCCCAATCCTTTGTTCAGTTATAAACTGTGCAACTTAACCAGAAACAGTTGCATATTCAAGTTTAACTTTTATTCTTAGTCAAAAGAAGAGTTTGACGTCTCTCCATTTTTATGGCGAAAGATATAAATACTTTTATAATTTGCTAACTGACATTTTTTTTAAATGTGTTTCCTTTTCTTAAAAAAAAAATCATTTCGTTTTCAATTCCTTTGTTGTGGGTTTAAAACGTTGGGAAGGATAAGTTTTGCAAACATAATGATGATGATGTTTGTCTTATACAAGTTTGCACTTAATTAGTATGCAAATCCACACACACTCAGTCCATTTTAAAATGTACATAAATGATTAGCAAAAAAGGCTAAATGAAAATCAAAATACATAAGTAATAAAAGAAACAAGAACTAGAATTTTTTTTTAATTTTTACTATTTTAGATTTTAACGTCATGGTTAGGCAAACAAACATCCCACAACAAAAACAACAGTCATCGTTGCCAGTTGACTTGAAAACAAATCGCAAAAAAAGGAAAAATATTGTCATTTGCTTTAAAAGGAGTCCGAAATATGTGTAAGAGGAATATTAAATGTTCAAGCTTCTAAGAATAATTGGAGAATTTGTAAATACCCTAAATAAATTATTATAAAATCTAGATATTGTCAGTGCCAAGAAAATTGCGGCATAGATATATCAATTAAACAGCTCCTTCTCCAGCCTATTTCTTCCTATTTTCGCATGGGTGACTGTCTTGCCAGAGGTGTAGAAATGCAAATTAAATTTTGATGTCGATAATAAAGATCTAAAAATTTTAATTTAGGACTTTAATTGAGCTGAATTAAGTCATTTTTGATTTTTTTTTTTTAATTTGTATACTTAACTTTTTCGCATTTTTATGACACTAAGTAGTGCTTTCTTTTACTCCCTTTTATTACTTGCGCTTTAAAGCGTTCCAAAATTCGATATAAACAACTCAAAACAAAGTTTCAATCTGGTCTACTCCTTCAAAGATCAGTATAAATTTTTTATATTCTAGATCGGAAAATATAATATGGAATAGACACACAAATTTTATTGCGAATGTATACAGCAAATGTACATTTTTATACTTTAGAAACTTCAGATAATTTTTTTTTTTAAATGTTTAATTAATAAGAAATAAATAATTAATAAGAATTTAAATCTTTTCATTTTCGATTTTGTATCGAGACTACTACGATACTTTTCAATTAAAATTAAAATGTTAAACAATCAAACTTTCTATCCCTGTTTGCAATTATATCGACGTACGCACAAACCTATAAAACGGGACAATTTTTTACAATATGAATTGGTAATACAAATTTAAATCATTATCGTATTGTTTTGTTTGTTATATAATTATTTAAATTAATCAATTAAATGATAAACACATCAAATTGTTTCAATTTCATTTTTAACATTTCGAAAACTTGATATCATTTTTGTAACTATAATTAATAGTTCGATTTTTTTTACATCTAAAGTCCTTATTTGAAACATTCCACATAATAAGATCAATCTTATAGAACAGTTAATTAGAAACACTACCAAAACGGGACATGAACAAGATAAAATCTTATTTATGTCTTTTAAAAATTGTAAAATATTGTAATTTAACAACAAACGTAAGATACATTTTAATTAAACAAGAGTACTTAGTAAACTTTAATGAGTTAATTTATTAAGCATGACATGAAAAATTAACCAAATGTTTAAATTAAAAATTAAAAAATATTAATGATGAAAATAAGTATAAAGATATTTAAGTAGTTTTACAACATTGTTTAAGACATTTTTTTTTTTGGAAAATGAATAGCAAAAGTCATTTGTTATTTTTTTTAGTAGAGATGATTTTAACAATAGATTATTTTCTTTGAGTTTAGGCATTCAAACCAATAGATTTATGTATTTACAAACAATGTGAATAACAATTTATTTTCATTTGTTTCTTTCATAAACATGTCATATTTTTTGTCATGCTATATTTTTGTTAGTTTTATTTTATGATTATTTATGTTTTTTGCAGTTTGCATTTTTCTCCTTTTAAATATTCGTGTTTAAAATGGGCGTTGGTTGTTTAGTTTCGGTTGAAAATATTAAATATTTAAATTTAAAAAAATAAAAATACTTATCTTATGTAGAATCTCTCTATTTAAGTTTAATCAATTAATCTCTGTTTTTTTAATAAGAATTCAAATTAAACATTATCCCTTTTTTTATATGTAAATAAATCTGGTATATTTTTTGAAAAATAAAAACGAAAAATATCAGTTTCTTATCTTATTTGTTTATGCATTTGTAACATTTTGTTTAATGTCTTATAAAAAATAACTATAAATCATCAATTTGCATAAATGCCATTAGTAGATTTGATATACTATCAATTATATATTTAAAGCAATGTAGAAGGAAAAAGGTTATAAAAGAAATATAAATAAAATTCCCTGTTCGTTAAAAAAATATAAATAATAATAATAATAAAACGAAGTTGTTCTTAGCCATAACAATAACTTATAGGATTTCCTTACTATGATCGTTCCAACAGTTCAACCATGATTTATATAAAGTATAGAATAAAAATAAAATTGAAAAAGAAAAAGAATAATATATGAAAACCATAACCACTTTGATTTAACTTATATAAAAATAAGCAAGTTTAGTTTTATAAATAGCATTAGGTATAAAGAAAACCGCAATTTATATATAAAAAAGGAGAGAACAGTAAAAAAAGTGTTAAGAGAATGAAAAGTTGACTTTCGGCAAGAGTTTTAAAAATTAGAATTTCAACTATAGGGAAGAATTTGCGGGATATACTGCTATGAGGGATTTTTTATATTTACAAATTGATGTAATACAGAAAAACAGGTTCTGCTGTATTTTCTGATGTTCTAGGCATATTAGCTTTTCAGGTGATAATTTATGCAATCAATATGGCAGCAAGGAAAATTGGACAATCTGTCTTTTGTCCTATCGATTATTGATAAATGCATCGATAGCCTTGTCTCAATTAGGGCATTGAATTCTCAAATGGTCAAGTGAAAATGTCTTGATCAAAACTTACTGATACTGAAATATCATCAAGTGTATTGGACATTGGGTAAAATGACAACCAAATATTTTACACCAAGAAAGAATTGTATTTGGTTATAATAGGTGTCCCCCCAGGTTACCGTATGATCCGACAATAATCCAAACTTTACTCTAAAATTATATATATAATAGTTGTTTAGATAAGGAAGAATCATAACAGCATCTTTTATGCGAATTTTGTGATGCAATGTTGTCGTGAAATGGCATTCCGTAATGGCGTATGGTCTTGTCTTGTTAATGTGATTTTACCATATCTAAATATTTAACATATGTTTAGTTTAAAGCTTATATTATAAGAAAAGTTAAGAGGAATAATTTGTTGAATGGATTTGTATTTTTTGTTTTGCGAAACTTTTGTAGTAGTAAAGCGAAAAACTTATACTCAGCGAGTATGGTATATAGTAAGTGAACCTTTTAACCAAACCAATTTTTTTTATAAATAAACCTCAGATTTTTTTCATCTTAGGTTTACATTGTATTTTTCAAAATCCGTAAGTTTTATTTATAAATTAAGACAGATATATATTTTTTAATTTATTCATAAACATACTTTCAAAACTATATAAATTAAAAGCAATTATTTTTGTTATATATTTACAGCTTAAAGATTAAAAGTCATAGAGTTGTTCTTAAAAAGATAAGACTGCAATCTCAGCGTAAAGCCTAAGAAAAGGAAGTGACAACGACGACACTGGAAAGTGAAAAATATATAAAGGAATAAATTTCTTATCAACTTTCTTCAATTGTTTTATATAAATCGTCATCATTGCTCCCACACCGATAATCAACTCCATTAACAACACCATGAACGGCCAGGGTTATGAGTTAAATCATACAAATGGCGATATTATATCACAGAACCAACAGAAGGGTTGGTGGACTATTGGTCTGATCAATGGTCAACATCGTTATATGACGGCTGAAACATTTGGATACAAATTGAATGCCAACGGGGCCAGTTTGAAAAAGAAACAGTTATGGACATTAGAACCATCCAATACTGGCGAAAGTAAGTATTAATACTAGCAAAAAAAAATATAATAATACAACTGATTTAATTTCCAATTATTTAGACGAAAAAAAGAAAAATAAAATGTTAAAATGAAGAGTTAAAAATATTAAAAAAGAAATATAATAAATAATCTAAAGCTAAATTTATTACTTGTACTACGTATATGTTTGTTCATCAGACATTGAGCGTGATTTATGATTAAACATTTTTTGTTCAACAACAAAATTTAGATTTTTTGTTAACATAATGTTTAGTTTTCAAACAAGTTTAAGGCTTACAAAAATTCACCACCATATCGATGTGAATGAAATACACAAATGAATAATGATCTGATTTATAGTTTGTGTACAAAAAGAAAAATCGCGTTTGTTGTCTAATGTTTGTTACCGTTTTTCCAAACTATTAATTTTCAATTTCCTCTATTTTTTAACATGTTGCCGTTTGTCATATTAAAAAGATCATTTAAATTTTGTTATAACATGTTACTTAAGAATGGTAAAATGTTATAGAACTTTAAAAATACGGCAGATTCCGGCTGGCTTTGAATTACGTTTTAGTTAATTTTTTGATAAATAAAAATAAACGTATAACTACAGATATTAATCTTTGGAAAATTTCAATTAACGGTAGACATAAAATGCATGTGTATTTTTTCTGATAAAACTGTTAATATTAAGATCGATAAGAATTCCTGTTGTTTTCTTGATTTTTGTAATGTGTTAAAAATTGCGCAAAGCGTGAAAATGTTTACAAAACTTTTAATATATTTTTAAGTTAATCAAATAAATGTAAGTTGCCAATTAATTGTGTCTATTCGCACTAAAATACATTTCGCATTGAATAAGGTTAATAGGTGTATACTAGAAAGTATAAATAATCCGGATGGAAAGATCACAAACAAATCTTAATTCCATAATAATTGAATTACAAAATATGTCCTGAATCTTAATAACATAGAGAAAAATTTAAGAAAAAATAAAATCATAAAAAAGTTATAGCCTACATTAAGAGAACAAAGTAATATTATTGACAATGGTTTTGGTCTCATTGTAATATTATTGACAACGGTTTAGGTCACTTTGTTACAATTTGTAAACATTCGGTTTAATATTGATAAACATACGCGTCAAATTAAGAGACTTTCAGATAAAAATCATTCCAGAAATTTCCTGATGTAGAAGTACTACCTACCAGACATAAACACATCAGCAAAAATCACTTGAGTGAATGTTCTGCGAAAATAGTTATATTAGTCAGCAATAGATGAATTGGAAATATGAATATTACCGAAAATATGCTACTTATCACTGTTAGATGATGCGCAGATGTTGTTAAAATTGTAACATGAATATTAAAAACATGTACTACTACTCATCAGATGGGATCATGAAACTAATCATTAAATGGTTTACATATTTAAGTTTTTCCTTATAAGCTCATATCGCGTACAATTGTACGACTACTCAATTTCCATTTGGTAACGCAAGGATAGATTTTTTACGCTGTATACGACTTGAACATTTTAAAAATTCGTTCTAAATATTTGTATGTCAAGTGTCAATTAGAATATTCAACGACAGCAGCGTTCACGAACATTTCACCTAAAATGTAGCCAGTAAATTGTCAACAAATTTCCATGCAATACATATACAAGAAATATGCAGAATATCTCCTCAATTTGACACCAAAAACAAAATAAAATAAACAATAACATACAATTTCAAAGAAATTTAAACGCACTTTTTGCAAAAATAAGATGCAGAATAATTCATATTCATCTTCATTTAGATTTGCTTTCTTCAAGTTGTTTATTATATGAATTAATAATGCTTTATATTTAAGAGGCTTTTTTTTACTAGCTGATGTCGTTGGATGTCATTGTAAAAAATATTCAGTCAGTCAATCTTTATTCATTCAAACCTTCAACCAGACAGTCAGTCAGTTATTCAGTCAGTAGTAACTTTAGTAATTGACACGCTTATGCATTTAAATTAAAGATTTATGCTTAAGTGTTATTGTTACTGTTGTTGATCATTATTATTGTCGTGGTTGAAAATTAAAAGAAAAGTTATCAGGGTAACCGAAACTGAAATGAATCATATTTTTCTTATGCTTTATTGCTAAAGAAATGTTTGTTTGTATTTGCAGTTCCCCTGATCATAAATGAAGATGATGCTTGACTGATATTTAAGTATTTATTTTAAATAGTTTATTACACTTAACTGTGAAAATATTTGATCAACTCCAAAAATTAAATTAAACATCGCACCATTGAATAAAAAACAGCAAAAAAATAAACAAACATAAATTGCTCATTTTACAGTAGCGTTTTATGTAAAAGGAGTATTTACAATGATGACAGTATATTTGAAAAAGTTATTGTTCATATTAATTTATAAATTCTACCATGTCTCTGCTATATGCAGACATACAAAGATCCAAAAAAAGCCAAACCATGACAAGCAAGCCTTAACACATTTGCAGCATGACGTCGAGCGATTTTCATCATTGTTACAATTCATACACATATCCATAAAATATACACATGTAAGGTGTAAAATTATAATGAAATTGAAAGAGTAAAATAAAAAAAAAACAAAGTAATTTATTGGCGAATACAACAAAAAAGAAGAAAACGACTTGATCGAATAATGATTCGATCATTATACCCATCATTAAAACGGGTTGAATGCAATGTAGGTTATAAGTGGGCGAAAAAATATATACATTTAAATTTAATTAGCGGTAGAAAATCATCGTTGTATATTCTTCCATTTCACATTTATGTCATAATAAAATGACAGATTTTTGGTGCATTTTTTATTGATTCTAAATTGTATTTGCTCTTTTCTAATACCAAAACTATTTCAGAAAAATTTGTGCCGATTTTTTTTTGTTCGTCTGGTGCAAGAAAGACTACACTATCATGCTTTCAATAGGCTGACGGGCGGAGCTAATAATTTAACTAACTTATTTATCTCCCGAACACAACTAACTATGTCCATCTGACTGTCAAACTACTTGGAACGAGCAAACTTTGATCACAATCTAACCAAAACCTACAACATATATACACGACTGGGCCTTACGTATATTTTAAGATGTTACAAACAGCATGACAAGTAAAAAAATCGTTTATAAAAATATGACGACAGCTACTTCATTCCTTTCAATTCCCTGTTTTTTATATTTTATTTAAAAACAATTGACTGTTGTTTTTTTTATATTTTTTAATTTTCATAAAAATATTAACCAATTATCGGCAGAAAATTAAACAAAGTCATTATAATAACAAAAATGTTTACATCAGTTTGTATAAAATTTTGTGAAGGGTTTAATATTTTAAGCCATAATAAATATTTGACTTTGCAAAATATATAAAGGAAAATGGTTTTCGATTTTTAGTGTTTAAAAAAGTGAAAAATAGTACCTACAGCAATTAAACAAAATTTAGAACATTTAGTTTTTAAATTTAAAATTTACCAAATTTTTTTCAGTTAAATTTTAGTAAAATATCTATCTGAATAAATTTTTTTAATAGAAATTTTTATATTTTAAATTTTAATGTTAATATGTTTAGTTCAATAACATTTAAAATAACCAATTCCAGTCTTTTCAAATTGAACTAAAAATGGAATTGCATTTAATAACATCCAAATATTAGGGCCGTATAATAAACGATAATATATGGCAACGTTTTTTATCTATAAATTCATTATATATGAAAATATATAAATTTTGTTGTCGTATGTGGAACGATATATATAAATCACTAAAATAAAATCACGCATTATGTTTCCGATTATTTTCATACACTCCATTATTTAAGGGGATTCATTGAGTCTGTCATTGTGACGTGTTGAAATATTCGTCTAAGACAATATATTTTGGGTACTGGTTTAAACCCGACAAGGTGAAAAATAAATATTTGCTAAACATATATGCATCATTTTAGAATAGAATTTAGAATAAATTTTGGTAAGATTTTCATAATTTTTCCAAATATGTTCAAATTGCAATATCAAAAACACGTTCCATAGTTTATTATTTTATAATAATAACGCATTTCTGTATTTACATTCGTTCACAATAGCCGTAGCTCCCTGCAATTTGTTTATATATACTGTAGAATTTGTCTTGATGGTGGGCATTCAACCAATTTTAATTTTCTTCATTGTGATCATTTCTTACATGAGTTCATATTTTTTATAAAAAATTAGCAAAAACTTTAACCTTAACCCTCGTAAAACATTGAGAACAATATCAAAACCATTACTTTTACAAAGAATACTTTTGTGTTTTTTTATACCCACTATCAAAAAATGATGGGG
>JACGTJ010002677.1:15772-29926 GCA_014858695.1 Chrysomya rufifacies | reverse complement strand
TCAGTTCTAGTTCAGTTCTAGTTCAGTTCTGCCTGAGTTCTAGTTCAGCTTTAGCTCAATTCTAATTCAAATGAGACTTGATTCAAGGTAACGACGGTAAGCGTTTAGTGCAATCACAAACTTGACACCAGAAAATATAAATAATTTATTTTTGATAAAGTAAATTTTCATATCTGCAAAATAAAAAAGGCTTAAAATACTTAATGTTTTCTTTAATATTTTCTTTTTATTTAATAAGGTTACTTTACAAAATCCTTTAATAAACTAAACAAACTTAAAGAAAAAGAAACACTAGAACCCAAAATTCTATTTCTTTTTACCCTTGGACATTTTGGCTGCCATACGTGCCCTTTGATTCTTACGCATACTACGTTTACGATTCTCTGCCTTACGTTCAGTATTTTCTGCATTACGTTTCTTAATGAATTCCAAACGCATACGTGATTTAACAATCTGTTCGGGTGTACGTAATTCTTTGCCCATACCAGTACCAGCACGTTTCTTTTCCTCCATTTTAATATTATGTCTAGCATGTCTACTGACTGGATAACGTTTTTCATGTGATAAAGGTTTAAAGCTGTCATCATCACTACCTGCTTCTTTGGCCAATTGTTCTTCGATCTTTGTCTTCTCTTTCCAAGTTGTATAACGTCCTGTTTTAAAGGAAGCAGGTATCCAAGCACCAGATTCTGTACGTATTTTTCCAGCTCTAGGATCCTGAACTGCTACCATTTTCTTCTTTATACGATCCCATCTCTTTAGACCCGGCTTGTGACGTACCTCATTTGTTTCTCTATCGATTACCGAGAATTCAGCATTCATAGCTTGTCTTTCAAAGGAATTAATAGCTAAACCATCTTCAGTATGTTTATCGGCCGATTGGTAGGGGATAAAGTTTTCTGTATCTTTAACATTAACTTTTTTGGATTTCTTTTGTTTTTTCGGTTTCTCTTTGTAAAGATCATCCATATTTGCTGGTCTCTTGGGTGCTACGACTTTTTTGAAAGCTGAATTTATTTCTTCTTCATTGGCATCATTTTCTTGGGATTTCTGTTTGTGGGGTGTTTTTATTGAAATTAAATTAATTTGATTTAAAATCGCTTATGAACTTAGAAACTATAGGTGAGTAATGGGTGTTATTTTGAAATGATATTTATCATAATTTAAGCTTTGACATTTTTATATAAAAAATGAAAAATTTAGGGGTAAAACTAAACATATAATCCAAATTGATCAGTAATATTTATGAACAAAAATCTTTAAATGATTTACGGAACAATCAACCCACAGCTAGAAATTTAAATTTGGACTGTAGATTGGCCTTTGGACAAATAAATCCGATTAGATGAAAATTCGAAAATTCTTTTAAAAATTATTTAAAAAATTGAAAAATCTGGTTACATTTTGTCTCCTAACAAGTTAAAAATATATTTTTCCATTTCCATTGAACTTTGCAACAAATGATGAAAAAAGTTAAAATTATATAGAATTCGTGACCCAGAGTAAAAACTATAACATTTATCCTATTTATTTTTTTCTTAAATAATCTTAATTAAAAAGTTTTAGGTGAAAATATTGAGTAAATAACTCGGAAACAGAAGTAATCACAACTCAAGCTTATTTTCACTGAAAAACGCTGATTTTGAACACAAGTGACTACAAATAAATAATATTTTCGACAAAAATCCTTATTTACGAAGTTACAGGTATTTTTAGAGAGAACTGTTGACTTTTAAGGAAAATAATAAGTGACCACAAATAAAGCTTACTTTCGTCGAAAAGATATTTTTAGTGAGAAATACTGACTTTTAAGGAAAAGTATAAGTGATCATAAATAAAGCTTATTTTCATCGAAAAACGTTTATTTACATAATTATGGAGGTTTTTAGAGATAAACATTGATTTTTGATCAAAAACAAGTGTGATCAAAAATGAATCCTATTTTCACAAAAAAAAACGTTTTTTTTTTTGGGAAGTTACATACATATAAACCTTTTTTTGTTGAAAAACACTTATTTACGTTATTATGGAGGCTTTTAGTGAAAACTTTTGAATTTTACTCAGAAACCCGTGTGATCACGCATTAAGCTTTTATCAATGTTTTTGGAGGTTTTTAGTAATGTTGATCATAGACACAAAATAATCATATTTTCTTATTTATAGTGTTAAAGACGGTTTTTGCGGGGAATTATCATTTATTTGAGCAGAAACAAATGTGATAGCAAATTGAGCTTATTTTCGCCGAAAAACGCTTATTTCCGAACTTATAGATTGATTTAGTGGAAATATTGATATTGATCTCAAGTCTATATTTATAAAAAAAACGCTTATTTACTAAGTTATGCATGTTAATTTTAAAGTGTTAAGAAACATTTCTTTGATGTCTATGATTTTGTTAATAAACATAGGATAAACATAAAACATTCACTTACCTTATCTTTTGTTACTGTTTTAGCCTGATTTTCTTCTTCCTTATCTAATTCCTCCATTTTATGTCTATATTTCTCTATAACATCTGAGTGAGCTGAACGTTTCTGCTTCATTACCATAAATGGTACAGATTTTTGGGTATTATTCAATTCAAAAATGGTCTAAGATAATAAAAAATAAGAAAATTAAAAATTATTTTTAAAAACATGCTTTTAAATTTAACTTACATTATGTGGCTTAAAGTTACGCATTTGTAGTAATAAATCATGTTTTTTATTTTGCAATTCTCTTTCTTCTTGAGTAATTTCTTCTATAGATTTTGTTTTAGTAGTCTCACTGGCAGCCGCCAATTTTGGCACAGCATTAACAATAAAATCCTCTAAAGGTTTTAAAGCGAAGAATTTGATTTTCTTAACTCTCGCATTGGAATCAGTTGAGGCTACCGGTCGTGAGGAAAGATATTTTTTATAAGCATTTTCACTAGTACGCAAAACACCGCTCTGTAATAGTAAATTTATTTTTAAAAATATAAAGAACAATCTCAATATTTAAAGAAAAAACTTACGATATTTGTATTTTTCTTTATTTCTGTTACTGTTAAATGTTCTTCTTCCAAAAGGTCTTGAGGAACAGTACCTATGGCTGTTGAATCATTGATATTAAATTCACGATTTAAAAACAAATGTAAATCTAACATATGAGCAGTATCATCGGTAGAGAATATGGAATAAGCGGTACCAGTACGTCCAGCACGAGCGCAACGACCCACACGATGTACAAATAATTTGGGTTTGCCGGGAAAATGTAAATTAACAACATAATCTAAACTTGGTATATCAATACCACGAGCCGCAACGTCTGTAACAATGAGTACAGATACTTTTTTGCTAACAAATTTGGCGGTATTAATTTTACGTGCTGAAGGGTCTAAACTGGAGTAGACGGAAGTATTGGTTATGCCACACTCAGTGAGAATCTAAAAAAAAGATGCAACATAGTTAAACATAGTTATAGACAAACAAGTGAAATTACTTACAAATGATATTAGTTCAACATGATGTTGAGTACCAGCAAATACCACAGTTTGTGCATCCTGTGGTATAACATATTTCAGTAAACAAACTAAAGTTGTATAACGATCATCGGGACGGCAATAGACAAATTTCAAACTTAAGCCATCGGGTAATTTAGATTCAACATCTAAAATAAAAAACTTAATAGCATAACTTAAAACAACTATAATCAAATAGAAAATACTTACCCAAACGTATTAAAACTGGATCACTTAAACCGGCTCGAGCAAAATCTACCAGTAGCTTAGGTAAAGTAGCAGAAAACATAACCATTTGACGAGAATGTGGCAAACGATGTAAAGTTTCATTTAATTGCTCACCAAAGCCCATTTCAAACAAACGATCAGCTTCATCAAATACCACATATTCTAAAAATAATATAAAATTGTATAAAATACACTTTTTGCAATTCCTTGTTGTCTTTAAAACACCTTACCAATTGAATTCAATTTTAAATCCATTTCCACACACAAATGCAAAAATCTACCCGGTGTAGCAACAATAATATCTGGACATGTGTGTATGGCAGAAAATTGTGAATCCATCGAATCACCACCCAAAACTAAAATACTTTTTAAATCCATAAATTTACCCAATTCCTTAATAAATTTATATGTTTGTACAGCCAATTCACGGGTAGGTGATAGAATTAAAGCTCTAGCTCCCTTAGTAGGATCACGTCTTTTTAGCCTTTCAAATAAGGGTATCAAGAAACAGGCCGTCTTACCCGAACCAGTCTTGGCCATAGCCACTACATCACGACCCTCCAATATTAAGGGTATAGTTTTACGTTGTATAGGTGTTGGAACTCTGTAGCCACGTTTTGTTATACCCTTAACCACCTCAAAACTTAAACCCATCGATTGAAAGCCACCACTTTTTTTGGCCTTAGCTGAAGGTTTGGATTTTAACAAATTTGTTTCATTTTTATCGCCTGCCTTGTCCAGCGAGGGAAAACCAGGCAAATCATCTATTTTATTTTTAACCTAAGTATAAAAAAGATTTATTAATTAAGGGAAAATTAAAAAAATTTAAAAAAAATACTTGCCATTTTCTCTAGTTTTACAAAAAGACTGTGAAATGCACGTGTTGTTGGCCGATGTTTACTAATGATATGTAGTGATGCCACATGTTGTTACAGAAATTTCATAATATTAATTAAATTTTTTTGGATATCATACATTTTAATAATTTCATTATTGCAATAAATGGCAAAAAAAATAAATAATTCATAATTCAAGTTAATTTGGTTTTTATACTGATACATATTGTTTTTTTTAATAATTTTAAACAAAAAACTGTTTTGACGTTTTTTGTTTAGTAGAGACAAATGTAAACCTTAATATGGCATCTTGCTTTGTGTACATGATTGTGTTGTTGCAGAGAATACAAGAAATAATGAAAAACGTCAATTATACAGTTTTTGTTTAGAAAATTGTATTCAAAATAAATAAAAAATAAACAATGGGAAGGTGCTCTAATAAAACAATCCGAAAAGAAAGAATAATAGTTCAAAATGAAATAGAATTAAAGTAAACTATTTTTAATTTGAATTGTTAATATACTAGATCTGAACTGGAATTCAGCTACAGAACAGAAATGAATTAGAATTTAACAAGTACTAAACTAGAACAGTACTAAAAATGAACTAGAAGTGAACTAAACAGAGCTGAACTAGATCTGCACTTGGACTGAGCTACAACTGAAGTAGAACTGATCTTGAAATGAAATAGAACTGAACTTGAACTAAACTAAAATGGAATTAATCTTAAACTAAAAAAGAACTGAAGTTATACTGAACTACAAATGAACTAAAACTAAACTAGAACTGAACTTCTGCTGAAGTAGAATGAACTAGAAAGGAATAATAACTATACTGGAGCTAAACTAGAACTGTACTATTACTGAACTAGAACGAAACTGGTGCTAAACTAGACTGATGAACTAAAGCTAAAACAGAACTAATCTAGAGCTAAACTAGAACTTACCTTTCGTAACCAAATTTTTGTTAATTATTTTTTAATCTTGAAATAAAACACCACATTATTTCAACTTCAAATAAGTTTTGATTTTTTTTAATAATTATTCTTACTTTTTACTTAGTTTTATATATAAAAAATCACTTACATTATTAAATATAAGAATCATTTAATTACAAATGTTTATAAAGTTAGTAACAGAGTTTTTTTTTAATTTTATTAGTTATATTTTTTCCAATTTGTAACACAACATTTTATAAAATAGAATAAAAATTTATAACAAATGCCTTTAAACAAAAGCGATTCGTTTAATAAAAAAGAGTAATTATATAGTAATTAATAACATTAATTATTATATAATTAATTTATATATGGAAACTTCAATTTCAAACATATACAATTTCAATAACGAAAACTATAAACTTTAATTTCGTAAAGTGTTTAAATAAATACACTGTAAATAATTTTCAAAGCCATTAAGATTTTGTTATTATAAAAAAAACAAAAACTAAAAAAAAGTATGTCATCTTTTAATTCTTAAAAAGTATATACAGTTAAGGAAATTAAGAAAAATGTTATATAAAATATGAATTCATTGATTTTTTTTCTTTTTAATTATTAATTAACAAAATTTATAAAACTTAAAATTAGAATTCATAAAAAAATGTTATGTAAAATAAATGATTATATGATAAATGTATGAAATTTTCGTTACATTTTAAAAATATTTTCTTCGTTACAAAGGCAGCTTACTGAACATGATACTTTTAGAAAGATTTTTTATGTTTTTAATCGTTGTTGTTGTTTAATATTTGTTTTCTTTAACTAGGAATCATCATCAGTTCTTTCAACCAACAATAATTCTTCTAATCTTTCTAAACGCAGTTTTAAGTCTTCTTTTTCCTTTTGCACTAAATCGAATTTACGTTTTAGTTCTTCATTTTGTTTACGTAATTCTAATAGTTGTCTACATATTTCCGGTGTACTCAATAAGGGTATAACGGATGATGATGTTGTAGACGACGATGAGGAGGAGGAGGTTGAGGAAGCGTTATTATTAGTTGTTTTTATATTTGCATTGTTATTGTTAACCTTAACATTATGTGTAGGCATTTGTCGTACTTGTACAGTCCCCATATGTTCTACCCGTTTTGCGGGCACTATACGTACCGGTTGTTTAGCTGCAGTAGGTTGTTGTTTTATAAGTGTTTGTTGGTGTTGTTGATGATGCTGTTGTTGTATTTGTTTTGGTTGTTGTATTATTTGATGTATTTGATATTCCGTTTCTGACATATCGGCATCATTATCTTTTGTTTCGATTTGTATTATGTGTGCAATATTTTCATCGTCATCTAATTCTTCACTATTGCAGATAGTGATTTTAGTGGGTTTACTATCAATTTTAATCTGAAAAGACAGAGATTTCGAAAATTTTAATTTTACAACATTTTTGTGTTTCAGAACACACTAAGAGATCAAGTAAATAAACTTATTAAACTGAACTTAGAAGTGAACTAGAACTGAACTAGAACTGAAAACTAGAATTGAACTAGAGTTGAACTAGAACTGAACTAGAACTGAACTAGAATTGAACTTGAACTGAACTAGAACTAAACTATAGTTTACCGAATTTTTCACTAGTTTTCTTTATTTACTGAGTTTCGTTTATTTTAAATGTATAACAAACTTACTTGCGATATTTTGGATTGATTCTGTTGTCTGACATTAACCAAACGTTGACTAAAAGTAAAATAAAAACTGAATTATACTCAATGTTTTTAACAATAAAATTAACCTTACACATACCTGGCTAAAGTTTGTGGTAACTTTTGCATAGCCTTTATATTTGTATTACCATAAAGTTTCTTAAAATCGTTTAAAGAAATAATACGTATGTTCTAGAAAGGATTGGAAAATAGAAAAAACATAGAGTGATTTCTAAAATTTAAGTTATTTTAACTTACCTTATTCTTTCCAATATTATCTTTAGCTTTTGATATAATATTCGGTTTTAATTTATTAACCGTATTTGAATTGTTAGAAGCGTTTGTATTACCAAAAGTGGAACTATCATTACGTACTCTAACAGGTACTATAGTTTTCGAGTTATTTAAATTATTCGAATTACTATTATTGTTATTTATATTACCACCACTATTATTCTTATTGCTGTTATTATGTATTTTCTTAGTTTCATTTAATAGTAACTTTCCACCTTCAGATAAAATTAATTGGCGACCATTTTGTAAAGCAGTATTTAACATATCCTTTGATGTGTCATCTTCTGGCATCATAGAAATACCATGAGATTTTAATAAATTAATAGTAGAGTCACCCAAAATGCCAGTTTCTGTAAAAAGTACACAAATTTTATAACAAAATTTCATATATATTATTTTTCAATTCTAAAGTACCTTTAATATTTTCTAAATCTTGTATTTTGGCTGCTGCATATTCACTTTGACTGTTAAAATCATCATCTTGATCAATTTTACGTATAGATTCTGGTTCATCTATAACATCAGTAGTCAAACCCATTATAGAATTAACAGCTTCTGAAGTTTCTTTCTACAAAATTAAAATTTTTATTTACAAATTTGTCCTCAATGTATTTAATTTTCAAGGAATAGGATAAACAAATTTTGAATTTTGCTGTTTTAATATCTTTCTTTTGTACCACAATTCAAAAGCCAAATCATTTGTAGGAATTTAAATTGTTATTTTTGAGAAATACATACACAACTTTTGATTTTTTTCTTCTGGTGGATGTTTTTAATGATAAATTATATAAGTCCAATATGTTGTCATTGGTTTTTAAGCATATATTTTGTATGAGTTTTGTAAAGCATTTAAAAATAAAACAAATTTGATTTTATTTAAAACATTAAAAAAAATAAAATAGACAACACTTATTCGTACACATATTCAAAATAATTTAAACTTTAGTAAGTTTTTTAAATGTTATTCTCAGATCTAGAACTAAACTAGAACAGAACTAGAAAGGAATTTGAACTAGAACGGAATTTGAACTGGAGCAGACCTAGAACAGAAATAGAACTAACCTAGAACATAACCCGGACGGAACTAGAACTGAACTAGAACATAACTCTAAAGGAAGTACAAAATGTAGCCTGTAAGATGACTGGTATTAAATATCCAAAAATAAAAATGTTAAAAAATAAAATTAAATATTAATTTTTTTAATTAATTTCCCAAAAAATGAGTTCTTAAAACTTAAACTAAAAAACCTTATTCACGCTCTTACCTCATGTTCTTCATTATATTTCCGACTTGCTTGCGATTGGCGGGCAGCTTCTAATTCTTCTAAAAGATCAGCCTGTTCTGTTATAACAGCTAAAGCTAAAGGTGTACGACCAAATTTCGTAATCACATTGACATCAGCGTTATATTTTAACAGCAAACGAACTATAGATTTATGACCCTTTTCTACGGCCCAATGTAAAGGAGTCATGCGTAACTTTAAAATTATAAAAATAGATGTAAAAATGTCACGTTTCTTAAAAATTATTTTAGTTTTTTATATATTTACCATATCTCTTGGATTTATAGCACAATTTTTCGACAATAGCAATTCCACAATTTTCTCATTGCCATAATAGCAGGCCAAGTGTAAAGGGGTACGATCTACCTTAGTTTTGGAGTCTTTATTAATGCCACCATTTAATAAAACTTGACAAATTTCCAGTTGATTGTTCATGGCAGCAAAATGTAAGGCTGACATACCCAACTAATTTACAAACAAAAAAAAAAAAGAAAGAAAAATGTACAATAAGAAACCTGTTGCTTTCTAAGTATACAGCAGCAGTAGAAACAAGAAAACGAAAACAAACGCAACTCACCCAATCTGAAGTAAAAGGAGCTCCACGAGACAAGGCATTTTTAACACCTTTTAAATCGGAATCTCTAGCATATTGTAATAATTGTTTACCCAAATCTACCACAGTAGTAGGAACACTCAAAGTACTTAAAGATCTATTAAGTTCACCCTCAGTACGCTGGAATTTTTTTAATAATTAACACACATTTATTTTTATCTATGAATATTAACTTTACTTACTATTTTGTAATTCATTAAATTGGCCAGTTGGGCTATTGTTGTTGTACCATCTTTTGTGGGAAACACTTTGCCGTCTGCCCTTAAGGTGGCCACTATTTTATTACCACCGCCGCCTACCATTGTCTAGCTGTTTTTTACCAATTTCTTTCTGCTCTTTAGACACTTCCGTAGTTCATCAACACTTTGGTTTCAAGTGAAAAATTTATTTAATTAATAAATTAATAGAAAAATAAAAATTAAAGGAAAAGGAAATAAACGCACTATTTTTCCAAGCTTTTCTGGTTCCTCTTTAAATTTGTTTTAAAATTATTTTCTAATTCTTTTGTGGCTTTTGTTTTGTACAGGCATTCGTAAATGCCAACAACTGTTAGGGTTACCAAGCTGTTTTCTTAGACGAATGTGAAAAGAGAAAGAACGGAGAAAAGAGATTTGCGTAATGAATCCTATAAGATTGGCAATCCTGTTGTTGTACCTGTTCTAATTGTAATAGTCTGGTAGCTTTTTAAGGATTTTTTCTTGTTAAAGATCTGGCAACGTAATTCGGTGTGAAAATTGGATCATTTTAGTTAACAACCTGATAATTTCTCTTTTTAGTTTTTATAAAGAAATCAAAATTTTTATAAAATGAAATTTTGTTTCTTTTTTATCAAAAACAAATTTGAAAAATTTTTTAAAAGAAAATTTTGAAAAAATGTTATAAAAAATAAATTTTCAAAAAGAAAACTTTTAAAATTTTCTATAAAAGCTGAATTTTCAAAATCTTCTTTAAAAATAAAAGGAAAATTTTAAAAATTTTCTATTAAAAAAAATATTTTCTTAAAGAAAAATTTTGAAAATTTCGTATAAAAGAAAATTTTTTACAAATGAAAATTTTTAAAAATTTTTTGTAAAAAGAAAATTTTAAAATTCTTATTTAAATCATTTTTTAAAACTCATTAAAAAAAAAATAAACAATTTTCTTTAAAAAGAAAATTTCCAAATTTTTTCTATAAATAGAAATTTGGAAGAAAAATATTTTTTATATTCCTAAATTTTAACTTTTCACTTGCGACTTAGTAATATCGATAACATTATCTAATCACATCACTAATAAATGCACATAATGCGACTCTGTTGAACGAACCTCAGAAACATAACAAATACATAAACGGAAATTCCTAAAGATTTTTTCCATTTTTTAGATTTAATAAAAACTTTTAGAAGACCATTAAAAGCACTAACAAAAGCAAGCAATTACAATAAACGCATTTGCTATTCAATTATAGTCTCAAGTCCTGCGCATGTTACCACATAAATATCTTTACACCACCACTTCCACATCCGTCCATTAGAAAACGGAAGTCAGTAATTTGTAATATTCTAAGGATTACAACTTACCTGCCGTATAAAATTTGTAATTTTCCTTATATTTATTAATTCCTTAATGAAATGGTATAAATTTTTTTGTATTTCTTTGGGTATATTTAAAGAATTTTATCGAAAATATAATTATTGTTTACGTCCACACACTTACACTTTCAAGGGGAATGACAGACTAGTGATGTACAAGTTTTGTTTTGTTTTATTTTTCGTTGTCGGCGATGGGAGTTGTTAATTGTGTGCAAATGGTGTGAAGAGGAAATGGGAAAATTAATAGGAAATGAATAAATTTAAATATAAATTCACGTATAATTAATTTTAATTCGAATTATATCGTATCGTTATAAAGAGTGAATATTTTCTTATAAATTACATTTTTATCAATGCTATACAACAAAATATTTATATAATTCCGTGTAATTGTGTAATATTTATATAATCTGGTAACATTTGATTTTCTCAGTGTTGTCAATCTTAAGATTTTGAATTTTTAGAAAATATACCATCTCATTTTTAGAGTAAAAAAACAAGTACCAATTTTAGTTCGATCAGATTAAAATTTAGGGAACACATCCTAAACCAGCCAGCCCGTCAGACAGCCCTTCGGATAAAGATGTTCATTCAGCAATTTCTCGTAGCAAGATTCGATAAATGTAACTTGGTATTAAATTAACTTTTAAAACATTTTTCATCGAAGCAGGTGTTCAGGAGTAAGTAATTAATTTAATTTTACGCAAGATTAACAAATTTATCGTACGATTTGTTTTGAAATTTGTGTTCAGATAAATTTCGCGATTTGCACTATAATTTCAGTGTCATACACTTTCATGTTAACTTAAATGCTTTTAATACAATTTGTGTTAACTTTCAGTTTATATATGATTTCATTTAAGTAATTGTATCGTACTGACATGTATAAAACAATACACTTTCAAATTTTCTAGTTGTCAAACAAATCGAACGTCCAAAGATTTCTTAAAAATTTTCGGTAATACAATTTTTTAATTTTCATTATTTATTTAATTTATTTCCAAACATTCAACAAGTAGCATTTTTATAAAAGAAAACAAAGCTTTTACTAAAATCGCTAGTTTTCTTCTTAATAACTAGAACATTTTTCTATTTCTATTAATGTAAAGTTATCAACATTGCATGTTTTCTTTTATTGTTTTTTATATGTCGTGCTCGCGAACGACAAGAAAAGTTGAAGAAAAGTGTTCTTATTTTACAATACATATATATATTTATGTATATATAAAAATATTATAAAAAAATATATAAAAAATTCCATAAAATTTAAACGGCTATAAAAGTGAAAAAAAAAAACGTAAATACAAGTGAATTTTGTGAAAAGAAAAAATTAAATAAATGGAAGCAATAAGTGAAGATATTACATATTATCAACAACAAAATCAAAATAATAAATTATTAACCAATGAAACAATAACAAGTGACTATGACTCCTCTGCCTATAATACTAGCACAAATCTATCAACGTCTTCCTTATCAAATTGTTCGTCCATATCTTCGCCGTCATCGTCATTTACTAAATCCCCTACACTGGAAAAAATGAAAACAATGAGTGCGATTGAGGGTTATAGCAACGCAACACAATTAGAACATGATGAAACTGCCTCTTTGTTAAATGATTTTTTTCATACACAACAGCAGCAGCAACATCAAGAACAGGAGCAACAAAATTTAATGTTGCAAGATCAACAACAACAACAAATAAATCAACAGGTGCTGCAACAATTAGGTTTTAATATATACGACGATAATTTAGATCTTAATTATGACACAAGCAGCAACACTATCAATACGAATTGTTGTTCTACGGAACTAAGCACAGAAAACACAATCATAAATAATAACAGTAGTAGTGATAATTTATATGGCACTCCCTTACCTTTTCTTTTTGATAATAATAATCACAACAACAGCAGTAATAATATCGATGATAATCATTTTCAACAAAAATTATCGAGCATTTCGAACGATACTAATTTATATATTGATGATGATTTCATTTTAAATTATTTAAATCCACCAACAGAACTTAATACACAAACATTATTAACAACAGATTTAAATACACAAAATTCTTTACTCTCACCACTTTCTTCATCATCAACAACATTTTTAATACATTCACCTTCATCCCTACTAAATACAACTTCGAACGTAGACTCACCTGCATCAGATTTAAATTACATGGAATTGAAAGGAAGCACTACATGTTCTTCATCATCATCATCGTCGTCGTCATCATCATCATCAACAACAGCAACACCTTGCTCGGTTATGGGTCTTAGTAATGATAGTAGTATGAATTCCTACAATGATTATGGCACTTCATCTGGAGAAAATGGTATTTGTTTTAAATTTGAATATGCTTTTGAAAATCAAAAGTTAGTACAAGTACAACCTCCCCCGCCATCATCAACAACAATAAAAAACGATAGCACATCATTACCATCTATACTCCCCAAAGGCATTTCTCTAATGTCTCCATCATTAACATCATATAACTTAAGTGATGGTAGAGATGATGGTAATAGCAGCAGCCGACATGTAGATCTTTCATCACACCTACTGTCGGCGTCTTACGTAATATCCCCTTCCCAAACGTCGTTAGAACATAATAATCAAAATAATACCGCCAATATATCGAATGAAAGGTAGTTTATAGTTTTCTTGTTTTTTTCTCTCTGTTTCCTTACTTTTTGTTTATCTTTGCTGTTGATTTCCTATTTGATTTATATCTTTCATAGCTTGTTATATTCTTTTTCTTTTTTAAACAAAAAATTTCTTTTCGTTAAAATGCTGCTTGTAAAAAATAGCTAGCTTTTGTTATACTACATATTATTAAATAATCATATTTTGTTTTAAGTGGTAGATAATAATTTGTTTAGTATTTAATTTTATTTGCTGTTCTTTTTTATTTATAGTACTTTTTTTAATTTAATTGCTTGCAAAGATATCAAAAAACTTTTTTAATAATATTAATACATATTATATGCATATTTAGGATGAAAATAATATAAATACTTAATGCGAAGTTAGTGGAAAAAAATTGTTTGGCAATTTTTGAAATTTGGTTATGAAATTTATTATATACTAGTTCAGTTCAACGTTTCCTCTAGTTTTGTACTTGTACAGCTTTAGTTTAATTCAGTTCTAGTTCTGTTCTTGTTCATTTCCTGTTCAGTTCTAGGTTAGTTCTAGTTCAGTT